>ML109024.1:0-76587 GCA_003697995.1 Taxidea taxus jeffersonii
CTTGAATGCCTTCCAAAGCATTAGCATGATATTGCTTGTTGTGTATAAGTTTAATATTGCATGAGGCCCTCAGTTTGAGGACATGTTCCAGGGCTTCAGTCTATAAAAGAAAGATCTTGTTGTTTTGTAAACTAATTTAAAAAAATGAAATATCAGGGGTGCCTGGGTGGTTGAGTCAGTTAAGGGTCAGACTCTTGATTTCAGCTCCAGTCATGATCTTGTGAGATTGAGCCCTGCTTCAGGTTCCGCACTGGGTGTGGAGCTTGCTTGGGATTCTCTCTCTCCCTCTCCCTTTGCCCCTCCCCTGTTTAAAAAAAGAAATTAAAAAAAAAAAAAAGAACTACCAGAGAGCTTGGCATTTTAGATGTTAGTATTTGTGTCTTAAAAATGAAATGAAACTAAAATAAAGAATAGAAAACCTGAGGAGCCTAGAGCAAGTTGGAAGAAGGCCCAGGTATCCTAGCACTCCAGATCCTTCTTCAGCTGCCCTGTTGTCGTCACTTTTGGTTGCAGGAAAAGCCAATGCCTTCAGCCCAGTACAGCTTCCCAGAGACCTGGACCAGGGTGCCTTGACTATAGGTACACACCCCAACATTGCTCTTCCTGTCACCCCACCAGGATATTTGGTGTGCATTCTGGTCCTTCTGAGCCAAGCACTAATTAATTTGTCTCATAGACGAATACCCTCAGGGTGTTGTTAGAAACGCTACAATGGAACTTTATCTTTGACAGACCTGAGGAGGAAGAACAGAATGTGGAGTTTGATAGATAGGAAAGAAAAAATAAAAGTGGGATATACTTTTATTCCTCAGAGTCCCTCTCTGCCTCCCAAGGCCTGGAGTTCTGCACACAAGTAGGAACTGGCTTTTCAGTTAGGTGGTGTCAAACTGCAAGAAGAAAGGAGAGAAAAGGTGATTTGAAGGACCACTATATCTAGACATTATGTTAACTTTGCCATTATGCTTAAGATCTTGTGATACTTAACTAGTCAGGAGTTAGAAATCTAAGTATAAATAGATTTGATCGTCAATCATAACTGAAAAATGGGCGGGTGGCAGAATTTCAATGCATAAGAAAGACATTACTCCATAAGGAGAGATAATAGTCAAATGACAAGTTCTGAAACAAGAAAAAGAAACAAAGAAATTATTACAAAAAATAGGCAATCTTTAAGGAGAAGGTAAAGATAAAAATCCTAATAGGAAAAACAGACAATAAGCATGGGTTGGCAATTCAAAACAGAAAAAATAAATGCCCAATAAGTATACAAAGTAATCAAAATACTATAGAACAAACAAAACGTGATTATTTTTTTCCAACAATTTTGGCAAATTTTTTTAAAGGTGACCAGTATTGATGAGAATATGATAAAAAGATAAACCCATTTTGTAGTGATAAGCATATATATATCTGCACACATTTCTTAGAGGGCAATTTGGTATTTTCATTAAAAATGTAAATAATGCTCAGTTTCTACTTTTTAGCAGCACAATTCAACTTCCAAGAATAATTCCCACTAAACAAAGTTTCATATAAAGATTTAATATAAATATGTTAATTGCAATGTAGAAAAGTGAAATATTAGAAACAAATGTCTATTAGAAGTTAGGTTCAGACTGTCAGGTTATTACTTTGCTATAAAAATAAAAGACCCCCCAAATAATAAATAAATAAATAAATAAAATAAAAGACCCAGGAATGAGTCAATATAGCTTTGTTCCATCACATCTTTTTCCAAGAAGCTCAGAGGGAAATGTACTTCCACATATGTAAAAGGAAAAATTTCAATGCAAGACACATTTATGCTTTAGCTGGGGCTCTGATTCTGAATTTGAGATGGGAGACTGGCATGTATAGAGAAAATTTTTTTTTTATTTAAGCTTTTTTATTTAAAAAGATAATGTAACCTCACCACCCTCTCCCAACCCTTCTCCCCCCACCACCCCCCTCAGTTTGTTTTATGACATTAAGAGTCTCTTTTGGTTTGTCTCCCTCCCGATCCCATCTTGTTTCAACAGGCTCATTTGAATGACCCAGAGGGGCAAAGCCATATTCTTTGCCTTTTTCCCTGGATTTTCTCAGAATTTACCATTTTAGTGAATCAAAAAATCCATACCCACTACACCAGCTGAAATGAAGTTGCAAGAGAACAAAAATAGAGAGTGAATGTTTTCTTCCCAATAACTTGCTATTTGAAACTATCTCCATCAGATATTCAGAGTCCTGTGTAACTTTCCCAGGCATGGACTCAACCTGGGAAAGACAGACTTACTTGCCTTGAAAGAGACATAGGATTGGATATTCCACTGTTCCAGAAGATCTGTGTGGGCCAATGTGGCTTTAAAGAAGACAATGAAAATAGCAATGCTTATGAACACAGAATTTCATTCCCTTGAAGCTTCACTGCTTGAACAATACAGACTTAATTTATGTTCTCAAATTTGAACATATCCCCTCCTCTAAGAGCCATTAACTCCCCTGTTCTATATTTCTGAATCACTGAGAATAGGATAAGGGAAACAGAGGGACCTTGACATTACAGTGGACACAAATGTTCAAAATTACCTATGTCTTGGCACATGTGTTTTATGATGTCATAAGATAAAGGCATTAAGAACCATGTGCATGAAGAGTAGTATCATGGAAAAAAATGTGAAGTTTAGTGACAAAAGTTGGTTATAGCACGTATAGTCTGAATTGAATAGTGTAAGGATTATACAGATTTATGGGAAAAAATTATGCAGTAATCATAGTGGCTAACAAAGTAGTGAGCTTACAGATGATTCCCATTTCCTTCTTCCTATGCAAACTGTCTCCCTCCCCACCCCCACAAGAAAAAAAGCAACCAAAAGAAACAATCTTTAAATGGTGGTTATGGGTTTAAAAATCACAAAAATCATCCACTCCCAGCCCGATGACATAACTGGTATCAGTCTCTTCCTCTCACCATAAACAACTAGGAGACTAAGCATATAGTCAAAACAACTGTTTAAAGACATTGGAAGGCAAGCAGCACAGGACTGAGATATTTAAGAGAAGAGTAAAAAGCAAGATGAGCAAGAAAATCACCCCTGGGTTTCTTTTGGAAAGTCCCTTCTGTACTGCAGATAAAAGGAACCCAAGTGGAGGAAGGTGATATTCCAGAGGTAAGAACACAGAATTGGGGGTTCGGGAAAACTGATGCAGCTGGAATATGTGGGAAAGAATCTGAGATAGGTAGGAGTTATGCGAAGAAAGAACCCCAGAAATCTGTAAAAGGATCCTATTGAGACATTATCTGAACACAAAGGTGTAGACTGAGATTCCATGAGCTCTCAAAGTGGTAGGAAGGGTTTAAGTTCTGATAAGCCACAGTGCAGATACCTCAAGGAATACTCAAGGCATTTTGTAGCTGTCTCAGAAGGATTGTGCCTTGGTAGTAGAGCTAGCTGTTGTGGAGTAAAGCCTGTTCCAGAAATACCCTAATAAACCTTAAAAATTCATCTCAAAAAGATCAAGTGGGCCCACATATGTCTTTACTATCTGCAAAAACAAAAGCTAACATCTTTTAAATGGAGCCAATAAAATCCAGATCCTTAATAAAGTAACAGTTAAAATTTTTAGCATCCTAAAAAACATACTAGATATGCAAAGTATTGTGCCAATAACCAGGAGAAAAATCAGGCAATGAAAACAGACAAAAATGATTGAATTGGTATATAAGAAATTTTAAAACAGCTATCATAAATATTTTCAGGATTTAAAGAAAAATGACATAATGAGGAGATAAAGGAAAGGTATAAAACTATTTTTAGCATTGAAAAATTCAATATCTGAAGTTAAAATTTCACTAGATTGGTTTAAAGGATTAGGCAATGAAAAAGAAAAAGAAAATCAGAGAATGTGAAGGCAGTGCAATAAAATAATCCAAACTGCAACCTAGAGATGATAGAAATCTGAAAAAATTAGAAGACACATTGATCTATGAAATGATATTAAAGTATCACACATGTAATGATAGTCTTAGAAAGGGTTGAGGTAGAAGTCAAGGCACAAAGAAAAACTGAAGAAAGAGTAGCTTATCTTTTCAATGTGGTGAAAACTATCAAGCAGATATCCATGAATCTTGCTCTGTCACAAGCAGGACAAACACAGAGAAAACCACACCAAGGCGCATCGTAATCAAACTGCTGAAAATCAGTGACAAAGCAAAATCTGAAAAGCACCCAGAGAAACTACTTCCCATTCCCTCCCATTCCATTCAGGATAACAAAGCGAAGAATGAGTCAGAGATGATGCAAGCCAGAAGACAATGAAGCTTTATCCAAGTGCTAAGAGATAAACTTGCTAACTTGAAGTTGTATATTTAGTGAAAGTATTTTTCAAAAATGAAGGTAAAATGAAGGCAACTTTTTTTTTTTTTTCAGATGAAAACAGAGAATTTAATGCCAGGAGATTTGCACCAAAAAAATTACAAGATGTTCTTTGGGATGACAGAATGTGAAACCAGATGGAAACTCAGGTCTACACAAAAAAGTGAAGCCCACCACAAATGAGGAACATGTCAGTAAACATTAATATATGTATTACACATATAATAGATAATATAGAATAAATATAAAATATAACTGGCAGCTTATAGTAAAAATTATAACAATGTATTATGAGTAATAGCTTCTATAAAATAAAATCTATAACAATAATACAAAAGAAAGGAGAGGAGAAATGGAAGTATTTTATAGTTTTTTTAAATGTTTTTACATTATATGTGAAGTGAATTTAGTGGAAGGTAGGAAATGATAAATTAAAGAAGCTTATTGTAGACTCTAGAGCAACCACTAAGAAAGAAGCAAAGTGATATAGATAATAACCAGTAGAGGAGATAAAAAGAAACACTAAAGATACTCATTTAATTCAAAAGGTGGCAGAGAAAGAAAGAAAAAGAACACATCAGATGAATAGTAAACAAATAACAGTTTGGTGGCAAAAACATAGGAAGGGCTATGCTATGCAAACAGTAAAGTGAAACAGCTGGAGTGGATATATTAATTCAGACAAAGTAGATTGCAGAACAAGGAATATTATCAGACAAAAGGCTAATGAAACAGTAAGACATAAATATCTTAAGTGTGTATTGGGAATCTGAAACTACTGAAGGCAGAATAGACAAATACAAAATCGTAGGTGAAGTTTTCACCACTTCTAAGTAGTTGATATAATAATTGAATAGAAAACCCATAATTCTATAGAAGACTTGAACAGCCTGGACACAGATGACCTAATTGGCATATATAGAACACTACACTCTACAATAGAAAAATACGTTTTCCTCATGATTGCACAAAAACTATTCACAAAGAAAAAAAAATATGCTGGTCCATAAAACATATTTTAATAATAAAAAAGATGATCTCTACAGGAAATGCTCTCTCAGTACAACAGAATTAAATTACGACTCGGTAACAACAATATATGTAGAAACCACCAAATATTTAGAAATTAACATAGTTCGGAATAACCCACTGTCAACATATTAGGAAATATTTTGTACTACATGACAGTGAAAACACAACATATCAAACTTTGTAGTATGCATTTTAAAAATGCTAAGAAATGGGGACGCCTGGGTGGCTCAGTTGGTTAAGCGGCTGCCTTCAGCTCAGGTCATGATCCCAGCGTCCTAGGATCGAGTCTCACATCGGGCTCCTTGCTCGGCAGTGAGCCTGCTTCTCCCTCTGCCTCTGCCTGCCACTCTGTCTGCCTGTGCTCGCTCCTGTGCTCTCTCTCTATCTGACAAATAAATAAATTAAAAAAAAATGCTAAGAAATGGACCCACGTTTGTCCTCTGCTGGCAGGGAGCCTACTTTTCCTCCTCCCTTAGCCCTTCCCCCTTGCTTGTCCTTTTTCTCTCTCAAATGAACACATAAATAAAATGGTTATGACTCCTTATATACAAAAGAATGCATGAAATGCCCCCATTTGTTTCAGTGCAGGAAACAAATTAATAAGTTGGACTTCATTAAAATTAGAATCTTCTTCTCTGTGAAGTTTATCATTTAGAGAGTGAAACAGGCCATATACTGGGAGAAAATATTTGTGAAACACACAAATGATAAAGGAATGGTATCCAAAATATACAGAGAACTCTTAAAATGCAATAATATTTTGAGTATTCCCCCAGAAGAAAATAAGAACACTTGATTTGAAAAGATTATATGCAACCCTATGTTTATTGCAACATTATTTACAATAACCAAGATATGAAAGCAACCTAGGTAGTCATCAGTAGATACATACATACATAATGAAGATGCGGGGTATACATACAGTGGAATACTACTCAGCCATAAAAAATAATGAAATCTAGTCATTCACAACATGGCTAGATCTTGAGGTATTATTTTAAGTGAAATAAGTCAGAGAAAGATAAAGAGCATATGATTTCATTTATATGTGGAATCTGAAAAAAAATGAAAAAAATAAATAAAAAGAAGAATAAATGAACAAAACAGAAACAGACTCATAAACTTATATTGCCACAATATAAGGGGATTAAAAGGTACAAACTGCCAGTTATAAGGAAGTCACAGGGATGGAAAGTACAGCATGGTGAGTATAGTCAATAATATTGTAATCACTTTGTATGATTACAGATGGTAATTACACACAACATCGTGAACATTGCATAATGTATATAATTGCCAACTTACTATGTTATACACCAGAAACAAATATAACATTATATAACAAAGAAATGCAACAATAAGGAAAAAAAAACAACAATTCAAAATTGGATAAAAGACCTGACCAGAACAGATACCTCACCAAAGAAGATATACAGATAGCAAATAAGCATATTAAAAGTTACTCAAACTCACATGTTATTAGGGAATTTCAAATTAAAACAGCAATGAGGGGTGCCTGGGTGGCTCAGTCGTTAAGCATCTGCCTTCGGCTTGGGTCATGATCCTGGGCTCCTGGGATCGAGCCCCGCATGGGTCTTCCTGCTCCATAGGAAGCCTGCTTCTCCCTCTCCCACTCCCCCTGCTTGTACTTCCTCTCTCACTGTGTCTGTCAAATAAATAAATAAAATCTTAAAAAAAGATAATAAAATAGCAATGAGATATGAATATATAACTATTAGAAAGGATAAAATCCAAAACATTGACATCAAATGCTATGAAGATGTGGAAGAAGAGGAACTCTCATTCATTTCTGGTGGGAATCCAGTCACTTTGAAAGACTTTTGGCAGTTCCTTACAAAACTAAGTGTACTGTTACCATATGATTTAGCAAATACATTCCTAGACATTTACCCAAAAGAGTTGAAAGCTTATGTCTACACAAAAACCTGCACATGCAAGGGGTGACTGGGTGGCTCAGTTGGTTAAGCATGGGACTCTTGATTTCAACTCAGGTCATGATTGCAGGGTCTTGAGATCAAGTCCTGCATTAGGCCTGTGCCTCGTATGGAGCCTGCTTGAGATTCTCTCTCTCCCTCTGCCCCTCCCCACTGAACCCTCTCTTTAAAAAAAAAAAAATAAATAAAACAGTTTAAAAACCTGTACATATCTGTTTATGGAAGCTAATTCATAATAAACAAAACTTGAAAGCACCCAAGATGTCCTTCAGCAGGTGAATGGATAAGTTTTAATATACCTACACAATGGTAGTGATTTTTTAAAAAAAGTTTTCATGGTACAAAAGACATGGAGAAAACATCAATGCCTTTTTCTAAGTGAAAGAAGCCAATATGAAAATGCTACCTGCTGCATGATCTCAATTACATAGAATTCTGAAAAAGGCAAAACTATAGAGAGTAAAAACATGGGTGGTTACCAGGTGCTTTGAAAAAGGGAAGGGTCAGATGTAAAGGTGGAGCACAGGGGATGTTTAGGGCATTGGGATACTGTAGTGGTGGATAAATGTCATTACACATTTGTCAGCAACCATAGACTATAAAACACAAAACGTCAACCCTAATGCAAACTGTGTAAAGTCTCCTAATATGCAGATTTTAATGTATGTTAATAATATAATTAATATAATAATAGATAATATAATAATGTGTTATATTAATTATATAACATATGTAATAATATAGTATTATAATAAATGATGTATAGTATATACTATTTCTATAGTATTTATATAATTAGATATAATGATACAGAACATAGAAGCATACTATATAATATATAATTATTATAATTACACAGTTAATATCATTATAATATCAATATAATTAATATTAATGAATAATGGTTTGTTAATATTGGTTCCTCAATTTTAACATATACTTCACTAGTGCAAGATGCTAATAATTGGGGAAGTAGGGGGGGTGAGAAGGAATATATGAGAACTCTGTATTTTCTGTTTATATTTATGTAAACCTAAAATTAATTTAAAATCTGTCTATTGATTTAAAAAACTACTAAGAAAAAAATTAAATACTTATATTAGAAAAGAGGAAAGGTCACAAAACTGTGATTTTCTATCTTGAGAACACAGGAAGGAAAAGCAAAGTAAACCCAAAATAAATAGAGGAAAGAGAATAATAAAGATAACAGCAGATATCAGTGAAACATATATGAATAAAATAAAGAAGATAAATGAAAGCAAAATGATTTCTTTTAAGATATCATTTTGATCGATAAACCTCAAGCTAGACTAATTAATAAAGGAAGAAAGAACTTATATATTATCATCATTAGAAATGACTGAGAGAGCATCATTTGATATACTTATAGAATTGAAATGAAAATAAATGTTATGAATTACTTCATACCAACAAATATGAAAGTTAGTTGAAGTTGGAAAATTCTTTGAAAGAGACAAATTGTCAAAACAAATATTTTTTATACTAAAGTGAATAAATTTGTAATCACAGTCTTTCCACAGAGTTCTTCAGATGACTTCACTGGTGAAAACTAACAAGGTTTCACAGAAGAAATAATAAGTTTTATGTACAGTCTTTAAAAAAAAGAGGGGTAGAAAAAACTCTCGAACCAATTTTATAAAGCTAGCATTTTTCTGATATCCAAATCGGACAAAGTACCTGCAAAAAATACCCATAAAAAAACCATTAGCAAACCAAATCCAGGAATACATAAAAAGTAAGGCACATTATGACTAGGTAGTTTTCATCCCAGGAATGGAAGTTTGGTTTAAAATTCAAAAAGCAACTAGGGTAACTCACCATACTAACAGAGTAAATGGAAAAAAAGCAAAGCATGTCAACAGATGTGAATAGAGCACTTGACAAAATTCAGCACCCATTCATCACCAAAATTCTTGCACAACTGGAGATAGATAAGAATTTTCCCAATCTGCTGTAGGGCATCCATGAAAAAAATAGCTGACATCATACTTCCCTTAAGATCTGGGATAAGCAAGGTTATCTTTTACCACTTTTATTTAAAATTGTACTGGAGATCTAAGCCACTGCAATGAACCAAGAAAGAGAAATAAAAGGCACATAGATTAGAAAAGAGCATTTAACAGTGTCTATAGTCATTGTTATATATTGTTTAACATTGAAAACCCCAAGGTATCTAAAAACAATCACTAGATCTAATAAGTGAATTTATCAAAGTTGAAGAATATAAGTTCAACAATCAATTGCTTTTCTATGTGCTAGCAGTACACAATTGGAAATCTTCTTACAATAGACTAAAATGTGCAATGACTAGGATACATTGAACATAAGATGTTCAAGACTGCTATGCTGAACTACATAATAGTACTGAATGGAATTAAGCACAAGAAGTATTGCTGGCATCAATAAATGGAATGATTTATAACATTCAAGGATTGGGAATCTCAATGTTGTTAAGATGTTCATTATTCCAAAATTGATCTCTGGATTTCAGTGCAATTTCAATAAAATTATGTGCAGGCTTATTTGTGAAAATGAATAAGCTGATTCTAAAATTTATATTAAAATGTAAAAATCTATTAGAGCTCCCAAATTTTGAAAGAGGAGTCTATTATCCTAGTTAACTCTATGTAGTTCTATAGCTATAAATTATAGTTTGGCAGTGTGATATTAGCATATGCATAAATATATACATTGATGGAATAGGATAGTCTCTAAATAGGTCTTCATATATTTGGTCAGTAGATTTTCATCAAAGTTAATTTAATGGGGGCAGGGGAAAGGAATGGAAAGATTTTTCAAAAGTCGTAATAGAACAACTTGGTATCTGTATGGAAAAAGAATAATCCCCAACCCTTACCTCATACCATTTATAAAAAGTAACTTGAAAGGCATCAGAGAACTGGATGTAAGATCCAAAGTTATTTAACTTCTAGATGAACAAGCAACAAGTCTTTGTCACCTTAAGGTAGTATTCTTGTTAGCTATTGCTGTGTAACAAACCAATTACAAACAGTGGCTTAAAACATCAATTTTAAATTTTACCCACAAATCTGCAATTTGGGCAAGATGGCTCAGCTCTCCCTCATGCTTCAGGTTGGGATCACTGAGCTGGACTGGAGCATCTCATTCCAAAATGGCTGGCCAGTTGATGTTAACTATCAGTAGTAGGGAGCTCAACCACAGTTGACATCTAGTGGCCTCTGTCCCAATCCAGGGACTTCTCCAAGGGCTGCTTCAGCTTTCTTAGAACATGGTGAGTGGATTTCAAAAGCCAATATTCAAAGAGACACGAAGTGGGAACTGCTAGTCCCTTAAGACCTGAGCCTAGCATAAATTCTGCCACACTGTATTGGCCAAGCAATAATGTATCTCTTGCAGACTCAAGAGGAGGAAATCTAGGTTCTGTCTGTTGATCAAGAGAAAGTCAAATAATTTGCTCATATTTAATCTGCCTCAAATGAGCAAAAAATTTCTTACATAAGGCACAAAAGCACTAATGATATAAGGAAAATTTGATAAATTGTACCTTATTAAAGTTAAAAATTTCCTCACTTCCCACAATGTCACTAAGAAAATCAAAGGGAGTGACATCACCAACATAGTGAAATAGGTCATTCCTGACTTTACTTTCCCTCACAAGGACAAGTAACAACTATTCAAGAATAAGACACCACTGAAAGAATCCCAGAACATGGGAGTGAGGCTGAAGTACCCACCCTGCACAGAGAGACCAAGATAGACAGCACTGGAAGGGTACAGAAGTAGCTACATGCTGACCACATTTCCCCTTCCTCAGGACAGCACAAAACACACCACAGGGAGAGAGGTCACCCCTAAGCCTCCAGTTGCTTTAGTGAGAAAAGAGAATCTGGAGGGGGTTGGACAACCAGCACCTCTAGCACTGGCATCCCTTTGTGGGAGCCCCCATTCTAATCTCAAACCATGGGAGGCCTCACTACTAGGAATCTGACTGTGACAGACAAGGAAGGAAGGACTTGCAACAACTGGGGCACAGATGTTAGCAGACTGATTTCACACCTGCAGTGCCCAAGTAGTGATCCCATTCAGGAGTTTTGCTCCTCTGCAGAACCAAGTTAGGGACATATTCTAGCCAGGAAACTTGGTGGGGTGCAAATCTGCCTGATTCATATCCTCAAACAAGTTTCACAGGTCTTAGAGCCTGGTAGTCCCATGCCCAGAAAAAAAGTTGAGTCATATCCCCATTGATGGAGTTTCTCCTGGCCTCGTCTGACCAGAAGGGCTGGTGACAACTCTTGGAAGCTATGTGGCCCAGCTGGACTCCAATAGTATTTTTTACTCTATGAGAAAAAAGCACTCCTACACTTTCTATGGAACCAAGAAGTCCTCAAATAGCCAGATACCCTGAGAAAGAAAAACAGCAGGAGATACCACACTTCCTGATTTCAAGCTACATCATAAAGCTATAGTCATCAAAATAACAAGTGGACCTGAATCAAACTAAAACGTTTCTACACAGAAAAAAGAAATTATCAACAAAGTGAACAGATAACCTGTGGATTGGGAAAAAATATGGGCAAACCATTAAAAGAACTCATACAACTGAAGAGGAAAAACCCCAGATAACCTGATTAAAAAACGGGCAAAGGACCTGAATAGACGTTTCTCCAAAGAAAATATATAAAATGTGAACAAATAAATGAAATGATGCCCAACATCACCAATCATCAGGGAAATGTAAATTAAAACCACAATGAGATATCACCTCATGCCTATTTAGAATGGCCATCGTCAAAAACACAGAGAAGTGAGTTGGGGGAAATCAGAGTGGGAGACAAACCTCATGAGAGACTGTGGACTCTGAGAAACAAACAGGGTTTTGGAAGGGAGGGGGGTGGGGGGCTAGGTGAACCTGGTGGTGGGTATTATGGAGGACACATATTGCGTAGAGCACTGGGTGTGGTGCATAAACAATGAATTCTGGAACACTGAAAAGAAATAAGATAAGAGGAAATTTCATTAAATTTCATTAAATTACTCATTTTAAATTTAAAATAAAAAAAAAAAAGACCATAAGAGGTAACAAATGCCTGCATGGCTCTGGAGGAAAAAGGAGCCCTTGAGGACTGTTGGTAGGACTATAAATTGGTACAGCCACTGTGGGAAACAGTATGGAGGGTCTTCAAAAATGAAAAATAGAGGGGCACCTGGGTGGCTCAGTGGGTTAAAACCTCTGCCTTCAGCTCAGGTCATGATCCCAGGGTCCTGGGATGGAGCCCCGCATCGGCCTCTCTGCTCAGCCGGGAGCCTGCTTCCTCCTCTCTTTCTGCCTGCCTCTCTGCCTACTTGTGATCACTGTCTGTCAAATAAATAAATAAAATCTTAAAAAAAAGATACCTGTACCCCTATGTTCATAGCAGCATTGTTTGCAATAACCAGGACATGGTGAATTGATAAAGAAGTTGGCATATATATATATATATATATATATATATATATATATATAGTTGCTGCATACTATTTCATTGTATATTTTTCAGCCATAAAATAATGAGTAAGATTTGTGATAACATGGATGGACCTTGAAGGCATTATTCTAAGTGAAAGGAGTCAGACAGAGAATGACAAATACTATATGATCTCACTTATATTTTCAATGCAGGAATAAAGCATGTAAAATTTATTTCCTGACAATTTACTTGTCAACCATTCCTAATGGCTTATGTGTTCACTCACTAGATACTTACTGAATTTGAGAAAGAAAGTTATAATTTTTATAAAGTTAGAGTTTTTACATTCCCATCTGTGGGATGACATTATGTAGGACAAATAACTCGGTATTTGTGGGTCTTAGTTTTTTTCATTTTTCAGTCACCAGGGCAGATATATTTTTAGCACACAGTGACTAGAATTCAGCAGGTGGTGAAAGTGGAATCTGTACCCATAGCTTTTTCAGGCTAAAAGAACAACAACAATACCAATAACCATCTCATAACTATTTGAAACATCATAAGCAACAAGATGGAAACTGGAAAAGACTGACCCACTGATCTGGGGGAAAAAAAGCCTAACCCTTGGTAATAACCCTTTCACTTAGGCAAGTCAAAATTAAGTTCCCACTTAGTCCCACAGAAGACCTGAATTCAATGAAATACTCCAAATATTAATGGTTCAGCCTGAAAAAGGGACCATTTTGTAAAGTAACATGAAATGCATTATCCCTTTTAGCTGAGCCACATCTTTGTAGGTCATATTCATAATTGGTAAACTTTCTTCTACATTTAGTTTTGTATCTCCAAACCTCGTTTCTGTTCCTATGGAACTGTGGTTGTGGTGATCTTAGTACCATTTTGTTTCAAGTGATATACAAGCTGGGATGGAGAAAATTGTGAAAAGGATGTGAAAATGTTGATAAGAAAATAGGAGAAGGAAGACTTCAAAAAGGGAACTAATCTAGAATTTTCCCAGCATAATGTTGAATGCATTGTGAAATTACAGATTTGGTTTTGTTGGCAACTGAGTAACTACAGCCTTGTAGCAGGGTGTCTGGTGCAACCAGAGAAGCTTGGTGGAAGGGTGGGACAACAGCTCAGGGTCAGAGGGGCGCAGCTGCAGCAAAACTGGCTTAAGAAACATTTCAGTGGTTCCCAGCGATAAAGTTTCCAGTTCTTCCAAAACAGTATAGTAGCCTTCAGTGGTTCATTTTCATTTTTTAAATGAGAGAAAAGAATTTCTACTTTACAAACTTAAACAATAACTAGTTTTGAAAGGATGAAATTGGTCAAAGTCTGCATTAAAAATGCTGGGGGGCTTGGACCACAGTGAGTTGGTTATTAAAGTGAAGTTGGATTCCATAGACTGGTTTAATTTGTGCTGTTTTTTATTATAGCTAATAATATATAAATACTAGATTATTATTTGATGCATAATATGCTGTGAACTATTGTTTTACATGTGGTGATGACTAAACGTTATTTTAATAACGATAAGGTAAAATTGGTTGAAACTTGCTGGAGAAATCTAATGTTATTGTCACAGACATTGGGTGTACTTTATTGTGTAAATCATTTTAATTTTTTATATTGGACAAAAATGATTTCATTTTTGTGAAGATGAGCCAGATATTTTGCTTTAATCATCTAAAAGGCAAAGTATTTTCTCTTGACATTATCTCATTATTCATGAGATAAGGTAACCTCAATTCTAAAACAGTGAAGAAAGGGCAAAAGTACACAGAACCCTATTGAAATTCATGCTTAGTCTATAAATTCAGTGCAAAATTCAGCATAGACACCTACTTAGACTTCAGATCCATTTATTTCATCCAACTTAGGCGTGGTTAGTAAGATAAAAATAAAAAGTGATATAATAATGTTAGCAACAGCTGTTGGTTCTAAGTTTTATATCCAATCGACTTTGGGTTGGATACCAGGAAGCACACATAACACTGAGATCATATAAAAATACACAGGATTAAGATCCTGAACTACCAAGTCCTATTCCAAGTTCCTGTGGTGATGTGCTTTGTTGTAAGCTTTCATCTCTTCCTCTTCCTTTTCCATCATCACCTTAATAGATTAGTGGGTAACATTATTTGCAGCAGCCTATGGCTTATAAATTGACACTAATAACAGCACTTTGCAGTTGTAAAGTAGAATTGAATCCTCAGTTTATGTACTTGGAAAGAGGAAAGGAATGAAATATTTAGCACTTATTAGGTGCCAGAACTTACAGCTTGTAAGAAACATATTTTCCTATCTTCCACAAAAGTCTTCCAAGAGGTTGAATTGCTTAATGACACATAGCTGGTAAGTGCTGGTAAATCAGAGACTAAAAAAAAAAAAAAAAAAAAAAAAAAGTTATTCTGGATGCCTGGGTGGCTCGGTCAGTTGAGTGACTCTAGGTTTTGGCTCAGGGTATGATGTCAGGGTCCTGAGATTCTCTCTTTCTCTCCCTCTGCCACTCCTCTACATTTTGTTCCCTCTTTAAAAAAAGAAAGTCATTTTGCCTAATTCTACAGCCTGAGTATTGCTTGTTGTATCACTCAGTTTTCCATGTGATTTCAATGACTAGATAAACCTGCAAATCCTATCCTACAATCTATTGATAGTGGTGAACATTAGTCAGAATAAAACTACTGGTCGCCCCTTATGATTTTGCTTTCTGTGGTTTTAGTTCCCCACAGTAAACCATGGTCTGCAAGCAGATGCTCCTTCTTCTGATGTACTGTCAGAAGGTCAGTCATAGCCTAACACTATGTCATAGTGTGTATGTCATTCATGCCATCTCGTCGCATCACATAGACGTTTTATCATCTCACATCAACACAAGAAAAAAAGGAAGAGTACAGTATAAAAAACTATTCTGAGAGAAAGACTACATTCACACAACTTTTTAATAATATTTTGTTATAATTGTATTTTATTACTAGTTATTGTTAATCTCTTACTATGCCTCATTTATAATTAAACTTTATTGTAAGTATGTATATGTAAGAAAAAACATAGTATGTACAGAGTTGGGTGCTATTGGCATCCTCAGACATCCACTGGGGGTCTGGAAATGTATGCCCTGTAGATAAGAGGTGGGGGAATGACTGTATGGGAAAGAGATTCAGTGCCTGTTGCAAAGACAAGCACCTGGAACTATGAAATGCAAGGAATGCAAGGAAGGACTATGCAGTGTTGGGAGTGGAGTATGAAGAGGACCCTGTGTAACATTGAAGACTGACTCTAAGTGCAAGTTCAATACTGCAGATTATGACTCAATGTAGCAGGTGGGTTTTCAGTATAGCATATATGACTTTCACCTATGTTATGTTTTAGTTCTCATAATAATCATGACACCTAAGTAGGGCAATTTATTCATTTTACTTCATCACTGAAAATGCTATAATTGTATTTTCTGAGCTAAAAATACAATAATTGTATACTATGATTTATATTATTTTTCCTTTAAAACCTTGCTAGTTTTCACCAGTGAAGTCATGAACTGAGGAACTCTTTGAAATACAGAAAGTTACACATCTAAATTAATTAGCTTTTCTAATGTTTCTGTACTTCTACTTTTCTTTTTTTACGATTTTATTTATTTATTTATTTGAGAGAGTGAGGGGAGGAATAGAGGGAGAGGGACAAGCAGACTCCACACTGGGCATGGAACATGGCGTGGAGCTTGATCTTACAACCTTGACACCATGACCTAAGCTGAAATGAAGACTCAGTTGCTTAAATGACTGAGCCACCCATGGGCCTCTGTATAGGTTACTTCTATTGTATTATGGAATTCTTATATTTCTGCTTTGGGTATCAAATGTGGGTAGAATTTCTTGTTCTTTGACCATCTTGTATGAGAAAGATAAGTTGACTAAGATATACTTTGAGCTAAATAAAACTTTTTATTTAGAACAGAATGCCTTATCTTTTTTTTCTTTTTAATCCCCACAGCCAAGAGAAGGTGACTGGTTGGCCCTGGGTATTTCTCTTAGTTAGTACTACCAGATCCCAATATCAGGAAGCATATCTACCACTCAACTACTTATCAAAATGAATATGTAATGGAAGTATTACAGGAAGAAAGTACTAACATGTTGATGCATTTCTTTGTTAGGTGTTTTTCATGTAGTGTTTTATTTCACCTTCATAGTTAGTGGTTCACAGATCAGTGATTAGGTTTATCATCTCCATTATACAAACATACAAGGGAGGGCTCTGAGAGATTAAACTGTCCAAAGCCATGTGGGTTGGTGTTGCAGGATGAGAAACCAGACCTATCTTCCTGTCATCAAAGCTCATGCATCAATCTTTCCTTATTAACTTGAAATTTTGAGTACTTAATTACTTTTCTATCCTTCTTCCCTACTCTCCCAGTCATGAATCTCACATTCATGAGTGACTTATTAATGCTCTAAAACTGCTTTGGGCTTTCTCATCTTTCTGTGGACATATTTTGTTGCCCTGAAATAAACTCCCTGCTTCTCACTGCCTGTTGAAATCCCATCTGTCTTTGAGGTCCAGCTGAAATTTCACCTCTCTGAGAAAAGTCTTGAGAAAACCGAAACTGGAATGAGTTTTGCCTCCTCTGGGCTATAGTAGAGCTTGATTGTATCATTTGAGTGTCATTTGTTGCCTGTTGCTGTTCATTATGTTTTCATTTTTAGTTCAAGGGTTTTGAGGGCAGGGACCACACCTATTAAATCTTGGGTCAATGATAAGCAGAGTGGCACAGAGTAGATGTACAAATAAACATTGTTTAAACTCTAGTTGAGAGTGATTAGTGAACAGCTAATTTGACCCAGATATATACAAGACTAGACTTTATTGATAAGCAGTGCTACATCATTTTAAGTATTGATAGGAACACCAGCTGAACTAATGTTGTCGAATGGAAGTTTATCCAGTCCTGCTTGAGTGCTGTAATACTGGTGGTTTGTGTTAGTCCATTAATTGCATTCTACATGTGGATATTTATAAAACCTTTACAATTTCTATTTTTAAAAAAGTAAACTTTTTCCTTTCTATTTTTGTTAACACTATTTCTTTGCTCACTATATTTTTATTTCTTTTCCATCAAGCACTAAAGCAATTGCCAATCCAGCTCCTGTCAAAACAATCACAAGTGGACTAGTCTGAACTGATGAGTTTTATGTTTTTTTTGCAATTAGCTCCTGGTGCGAATTTAAGACATGAATCTTTTAGGCTTTGTTACACAGAAAATTGAAAAACTTGTCTTATAAAAGCAAGGCTGAGAACTGAATTTTCTGCTATCAAATAAAGGTGAATTCCCTACTCTTGCCTTATGGCCATCCCACAGAATGTGATACATATTGTGTGTTTAATTTATGTTTGCTAGATGAAGTGTAGAAACCTGAGCTTTTATAAGTGATCTACTGAATGTTATATCTGCAGAAGAACGGAAGTGCTCTCAAAATTCCTTTTCTCCTTTCTTATCTCATTGTAGGTAGGTCTTAATAAAGAAGCTTAAGGCTGGAGGATAACAACTCACTTTTGAAAATCCTCTCTAGGCATATGGAATGAAGCCAGTGGTTCAATTACCAAAGTGGAAATGTGTCTGATTAGACTCATTTGGCCTTCAAGGTCCTCAGTCATCTTACATGACTTATGACGTATTGCAGTTGGAACCTCAGAGTTTCCAAAGGTTAAAAGCACTGATGATGTTCAGTTAGAACTTCTCATGTCTTAAAAATTGAATAATATGAAAATTAAGCTTGTTAGAACAGTGCAGTGGCACTAACTTAGGAGCCAAGCTGAGAAAACTAATTTAAGCTTTCTAATAATCTTGAATCTGCTGCCTGTTGGGGAAGAATCTGAAATTTATAAGTTCAATTAACAAATTAATACAAAGAAAAAATTTAGAATTGTTTCTAATTCACCCTTATTATTAAGAAAAGTTCATTACTATGTGACACTTAGATGATATCTTTTTTTTGAAAGTATATTTATATATATTATCCTATTCAATTCATCATAATTTAATGTTGGATATGAAACAAGAACAATTTCTTTAGATTTATAAGACTAAATTTTAAGCAAGAAATCAATTGAAAATGATCTAACACATTGCTGTGGTGAAATTCTATGTGGATCTTTATCTTTCATAAAACAGAAGTTCATGTAGACAATAGTCCAACACAAAGTTAATTCATCCACACATGGTTAGGGGGATCTGCTTTTATCATTTAATTTAAATAGGATTAATTAGTTTACTGTAATGTAAACCCAACTGTTTTAGTGACTTGGCATGTAGCAGTTCATGAGGTTGTTCCTGACCAACTGCTCTTCTTTTGGGTCAATCATTCAGGGACTCAGTTTCCTTCCATCTGTAGATATGTTATCTTCTAAGACCTCAGAGCACTTTGCATTAAACTGGCACATGGGTGAAAAAGAAGGCAAAGAAGGTCCATCTAATTCTTAACAACATTGGCCACATCATTTCAACTCCCAGCCTCTTACCAAGAACTAGAACATGTAGACTTTCCAGATGTCCCAGAAGAGAAATTGGGCTTGGTAAACAGCTAGACCAACTATGCTGTATTTAATTTTTGTGTTACTAAAAAATATTTTCTTGTTCCACACTTACCTCTTTTATATACTGTCAGATACCTGAAATTTTTACAACTAAAATCAGTTTTTAAAAATTTGACTTGAAATTATGGTTGATACTGAGAGCTACGAATGCAGAGGAAGATCAAAGACAGACATGATGCTAGGGACATATTGATGTAACTAAATATAACAGTATGACTTTGGCTCAACAAGGCAGGCTGACTCCAAAGTGATTAAAACGGGCAAAGAATTAAGACAAACAAACAAATAGCAAACAGAGACCAAAAAAAAGTATTATCCCTAACATAGGGTTTAGTTGGTGGGCTGCTAGTAGACAAGAGATTTTAGCAATTTTGTGGAAACTGGAAAGAAGGTAGAGAACAGATGGCTCATGAAGTAATGTGAAGGAAATTGGGCTCTGAGATATATAGGGCTGATGGAGTCAATGGAAGCAGGAACAGCTCTCCTTTGCAGAGCTGTTGCGCTCCCAGTGGTTCTCAAAGTGAGGTTCTCAGATCATCAGCATCATTGTCATCTGAGCACTTACTCCAGCAATACTAACTCTCAGGGCCTACTCAGATCTACTGAATCAGAAGCTCCAGGGATGCCAGTCTGACTTGCAGCACTGCTTAGTAAAGACCTACACATTCTGATACTTATGAGTTCCCAGCCACCTGCCAATGGCTCTAAAGTGAAGCTGCATGGTGAATTTTCTGCTTATATAAACATATCATTCAATCAGCTTGAGAGAAGTTGAGAATATTATAGGAAAAATTATGAAGAAAAACTAATAGAAAAAAAGTGACTCTCGCAGAAATTAAGATAACTCAACTATAGAACTGTGAAATAACTCAGTGCTCTCAGAGAGATTTAGGAGAATATCATCTCTACAAATAGCCTTGAAAAATTAGTAAAAAAAATTAGAGACCAAGAATTGGAGTTTTGCGATTAAAAACAGTAAAAATATGGGACGCCTGGGTGGCTCAGTTGGTTAAGCGGCTGCCTTCGGCTCAGGTCATGATCCCAGCGTCCTGGGATCGAGTCCCACATCGGGCTCCTTGCTCGGCAGGGAGTCTGCTCCTCCTTCTGCCTCTGCCTGCCTCTCGGTCTGCCTGTGCTCGCTCGCTCTCTCTCTCTAACTAATAAATAAATAAAATCTTTAAAAAAAAAACAGTAAAAATATATCAACTCCAACTTATAATTGGAGTATGAGTTTTATGAAATTTTACTAGCTACAGAAAAAAAAAAGACAAGTTGAAAGAAAAGAGAAATGAAATAATGAGAGACATAAGGCTGAAACCGGTGGTAAACATTTGACTAAGAGGAGGTACAGAGAAAATACAAGGAAACTATAGAATAAATACTAAAAGAGAAATTTAAAGAGCTGAAGTATAAGGGCCATCAGACTAACAGGGTTCAGTGGGGGAATGTAGAGCACCATGAATTACAAAAAAGTTTACACCTAGACAAATCACTTTGAAATTTTAGAATGACGAAATAAATGAAAGATTCCAAAAGCTCCCAGGGAGAATAAACCAGGACACATAAAAATGAATGAGAACTACACTAATGTTAACCTCACATCTGTAATACTGAATCCTAAAAGTAAGTGGAGAAGTGCTTTCAAAGTTCTGAGAAAAAAATTATTTGCAAAGATATTTTCAAAATACCAAGTCAAACTCTCAATCTGGATGAGTAAAAAAAAAAAAAATAAAAGCATTTATAGAAACTAAGGAATTTGCTTCCCAGACAAAATTTCTTAGGATATTACTTGAGGATTTACTTTAGAAAAATGAGGAACGTACATAACAATTTGGAAGACATGAAATCCATGGAAAGACAGCTTTAGGGTAGGTGAAAAAGGCAGGAGTCCCAAATGGCAGTTGCAGCAGAGCTGGAGAATAACAATTCAGACAAAAGTAAGAGAACAGAGGTTTCAGGAGGAAAGGCATCTAGCAAAAAAACGGCACTTCATAGATTTGATATTATCCTCAAGAAGACAGAACTACTTAAGAATGTAATAAAGGCCAGCAATGTGGAAGAATAAGAAGACAATTAAAAACTCTGAAAAAATTAAAAAGTTATACAAATAAGCAAAATCAATCATAACCAACTACTTGGCTCTGCAGTAAATAGTACCTAGAGAGGAATAACAAAACATGATTAGCCAAATTTCTGCTTTTATAACCAAACTATAAATAAAGCACAGGAAACAGCTAGGGCCTTGGGAAGAATACATATATTATCAAATCTGAGAATTTAAAGGCAAGTGATGTTACAAAAATAAATATAATGGTGAACATGTATTTAATGTTACAAAAGCAATTTTAACAAAAAGTTAAAAAGGATGGAAAGAATCATATTGGAAGGAAGGGGAAGGGAAGGCCTGGGATGATATAAGAGAATTAAATATCATGTCAGAATAAGAAATCAGTAGATGCTATTTCTAATGAATGTATTAAGAAAAAAGAGTGAAAAAGCATATAATTTAAAGACTGAAGGTGATCATCAGAAATATATTTTTAGGGGGACATCTTGGGTGGCTCAGTGGGTTAAGGCATCTCTTTTGGCTCGGGTCATGATCCCAGGGTCCTGGGATTGAGCCCTGCCTAGGGCTCCCTGGGGATTGAGCCCTGCCTAGGGCTCTCTGCTCAGCAGGGAGCCTGCTTCCTCCTCTCTCTCTGCCTGCCTCTCTGCCTACTTGTGATCTCTGTCTGTCAAATAAATAAATAAAATCTTTAAAAAAAAAGAAATACATTTTTAGAAGTAGTTTTAAAGTTTAGTGTGATCCTTGTAAGAAAAACTAGAGATTAAGTGGCATGGGGCAGGGGAGTTTTGTTTTTCATTTTAATCTCTGTTGGATTTGATTTTTCAGATTATTTAATGAATCCATTTGGTCAAAAATTTGAAACATAAAAACACTTATTTTTTTCTTAAAGAGTGTAAGGGACACTGTTGGTTGTATACTCACCATTGTATACTCCCCCTTCTTCCTCTAGACAGAGCTCTAGGTTTGTTTGTACAGCTGTTTTCTCCTTGTAGCTGTGGGTTTAGGAAGGATGACTTTAGCTCCAATTATAAGGTACATTCTCATTCATCTAAGTTGTAGTAATTCTGTTTCTCTAGTAGATAACTTCACTGAGGTTATCCATGTGATTTAGTTCTAGCTAAAGAGATAAGTGGTGTATATGATGGCAATTTTGAGGAAAAATTCTTGTCTTCAAAAGGTACAAGGAAAAAAGTATTTTTATTCCTATATCTGAATCCTGAAACCGTGCAGGTGGATCTGGCAGCCTTGAGGGCAGCTAGTCTGGGAACAAAGCAGAAGTGCTGGAATGTTCAAGCAGAATGATGGAAAGAACCTGGGTCTTAGGTGAGGTTGCTGAAATGAAACTATCTACTCAGAAACTCTCCTAAATTATGGAGTCACTCTTTCTAAGGACCTTTTATTGTATGTAATAATTTTCCTTGTGTTAAGTTGTTTTGAATTTGATATTCTGATATCATTCCTGAGCTATGAAGTTTGGGGATTATATAAGGCATAGGGATATGATTAGTTTATCTCTTGATTTTTTTAGGGTGGAAATAAGTGTAAATGTCCATCAACTGAGAACATCATAGGTTTAACACATCTGCATTTACAATGAATACATATCCATTGTAATTTAAAATTTGCTGAACAAGAATCTTCAGAATTTAACATGTGAAAGGCAATTTGATCAATCATTGCTACCTTATATGATTGAAGCACCAGAAATTACTTCTGCACACATTATCTCATTAAAATCATCATAACAGCCTTAAGAGTTGGAATTTTGGTTAAGACAACTGACTCCCTTTTATATCCTTGGCTGGGCTAATGTAATGAAACAGGTAACATTTGATAGCCAGATGTCAAATTTTATAGGCCTGCCTGGGAATCAGGTAATGACTAAGTTACAGCTGATTTTGAGACAAGTTTTCTCAAAGATTTCATAAGCTCTGAAACTCACAATATCTTTTCAGTTGTCTTCTGATTCTTTCACCACCACATGAAATAGGTAATCATCCACATTTGTATGCAAGGGTAGGAGTGGGTGACACAGAAGAACCTTGTCAGAAATAAGAGTTTGCTGCTGAAAAATTTTGCAGCAGTTCTGAGAAGTTTCTGACCTCTTCTTGGTCAATGGCCTTATCTCATACTTCGATATTCCCAGTGGGCCATGGACAACATCTTCGGTGTCCTAGGGCAAACTTCAAGAACCCTAGGTATATGTAAATTAGCTGTTGAAAATGTACAGCTGTTCTGGTCATTCAAAGCCATCCTGCCTTTATTTAGAGGAGATTGGAGAATAATATTTTCCTGAATGCTCAACCTACTTATAATTATTATCAAACTTGTACCATATTAGGTGCTAATAGCTTATACTTTGTGGTTAAAAGTGGGGATAAATAATTAGCCCAAGTTGAGGAATCAAACCTGAGTTTCCCTAACACCAAAATCCATGTACTTTCTTGTGTTCTACTTCCTGCAAAGCTTCTTTATGATCAAGCCAAACCAAAGAGTTTTTGAGGAATTTGAGTGAGTGAGGAGGCATGGAGGCTTTCAGGCATAGGCCTCAGGAACATTATTTTTCAAGATGTTTTGGAAGAGGCTCAAGAATAAGTGGATTGGAATTGGGGTCTGAGGTCTTTTCCAATGATGTCATTAGACTTTTTTTTTTTTTTTAATGAGATCTCAAGGCCATGAAAAACACTCCCTAGGATTATCAAGGTGGTGGCAAGCTCAAACTTGCCTTCCCTTTTACTGAGAAAACTCAACTTGAACCCAAGTTTTGTAGGTCACCCCCTCGAGTCTTCATTAGCTCAGGCTGACTTCCTCAGCAGATTAGCTCCTCCCAAGTACTGGTGGTTCTGTCACTGTAGGAACAGGAATACCTACCTACCTTTTCTAATGAAGAGAAGAGATAGGTTCAAAACTGTTGATTCAGGAACTTTCAGAAATGATTTCTTTCTTGACTTTTTATTGCCTAAGCTGTCATAAAATATTCTTGTCTTTCCACATAGTGAATAGGAGCCTGATAGGAGCCATCTTCCAGATGACAGCCAGAGGAGAGACTTGTAATTTGGCACTAGCATGGATGGAGATATTCTGCGATGTATGGTTTTGGCAAGTGGAGGCCAGGGAAAAATTAAGATATTTCAGTTCTGGGAACACAGATTTTTCAGTAAGTTTCCTTAGGCAGTTAATTTCTGTTTGACAGATTGTTCTCAAAGTAATGGAGATGAATAGAAATAACTTTACCCAGAATGGCCTTTTTTTTGAAGCATATTCTTTTTAACATCTTAGTTTATAGGGCCTGGAATCTTTAGCGTTTGGCAAAAAACCGAAGCAGAGATGTTCTGCTAAGGATTCAAGACTTTTTTTTTTGCAAAGGGTGTCATTTTTCTTTGAGTCAAAGTGCCCTCAAATCTCTGTTCTAATGAGTTTTCATATGCAAGAAGTCAATTCCTTGCATAAAGGTGAGAATATCAATGTGTTCCTTAATTTTTGGATGGGTTAACTGAAGTACCATAACTCAGCATCTCACTAATTGTAGGATTTAAGGCCATGCATAAAATCCAAATCTCCTGAATTCTGACTCATGCACAGTTACCCACGTTTGTTTGTATTTCCAGACTAGACGATGTGACTAAGCTGCCATATCAACAGACAACTAAATGTTTAAGGTCAGTCCTTCAGTATTCTTTGGAAGACAGGGTTCAGTTCTTTGCCATAATGTGTCTAGGAGGAGCAGGTGGATCTGAGGAATCTCAGGTGCTTATGCCTCATGCTCAACCTACTCTTGAAGCTTTCAACAAGAGTGAGTTCACCTAAGGGGATTATTAGATGTTTTTCCACTTTCTAATGGTATCGCTACATTTTCATTAATCTTCTGTTCTCCAGGTTACTTCCAGTATAGTGGTGGGCTTCAAGATAGGAAAAATAATAGAGTAATTACTCTTGCTCTTGACAACTTTTCTGTTTTTATGGAACTGTAGTCTGCTGATTTAAATGGAATTGTCTTCTGTTTCCTAATATTTCTACCACCCCACTGGCTGCCATTATGTTCTCTGAATGAAACACTATGGTATTAATAGAAAGGGTGAGATACTAATTTAAAAAGTCTTTAAAGCTTCTGGGTTTTTTTTTGGGGGGGGGGTGTGTTAGGTTATTTTCCCTTATTCCTTATGTGGCTAGAAAGTTGGAAGGAAAGAAAGATGTTTTGATGGACACAGAGAGTTCACGTGATGACCCCAAAGTTCACAGCTTATCAGTGAGGCTCACTCTCATATTAATTTTTTCATTTTTGTAGACTGAATTAGTTGGCTTATAGCTTCTTTAAGAAAGTGCTAAGAAGATAATGAATAAATTAAGAATGGTAGTGGTGGGACGCCTGGGTGGCTCAGTTGGTTAAGCGGCTGCCTTCCACTCAGGTCATGATCCCAGCGTCCTGGGGTGGAGTCCCACATCGGGCTCCTTGCTCGGCAGGGAGCCTGCTTCTCCCTCTGCCTCTGCCTGCCACTCTGTCTGCCTGTGCTTGCTTGCTCTCTCTCCATCTCTCTCTGTCAAATAAATAAATAAAATCTTAAAAAAAAAAAAAAGAATGGTAGTGGTTATTTTTTTTTGGTATGGGCTGACTGTGTTCCCTTAAAATTCGTATGTTGAAATTTTATTCCCCCAAGATGACGGTATTAGGATGTGGGGTGTTTGGGAGGTGATTATGTCATGAGGGCAAAGCCCTTATGAATGGGATTAGTAGTGCCCTTATAAAAGACGTGCCAGAGAGCTCTGTCACCCCTTTCACTACCTGAAGACATAGGGAGTGAGAATGTGCCATCTGAAGCAGAAGTTGTCCTCACCAAACACAGAAACTGTTGGCACCTTGATCTTGGACTTCCCAGCTTCCAGAATTGTTGAAAAATAAATTTTTGATGTTTAATAAGCAACTCAGTCTATGGTATTTTTTAGTAATAGTCCAAATGAGTTAAGCCAGTATTCTAAAAGACTAAATTCTTTATGACTAAGATTTGGGCAGAGACAGATTATGAATAAGTTTGTTTTCCCAAGTGAAGTTGTGTCAGTTCTTAAGTCATTAAATATTTAGGAAGACAAGGGCAAGTGGATGATGAAGAATGGTAATAGGGCTAAAAAATATAGGCAAATGTGATGAATTAAGAAAAATCATCCCTTTTAAGATAAAGTACCTTTAAAAAGATAATATAAATAGACTTCCAAAATGTTATTTTGATTAAAATGACACAGCTTGTAAGTACACATTTTAACCAATGAATCAATTAAGTATGTTTGGTAAATCAACCATGAGTTTACTTTGTGCTGCTCTACGTATGAGGAAGAACACAAAGTGAATGCAAGTTATCAAGCCTTTGAGAAGCTTCCATCCTAGCTGAGGAGGCATGATATTGTATAAGCAACAACTAAAGCAAAACGCAGGGAATAGCTGAAGTCCACAGTTTCATTATGTAAAACAGTTCCCAAGCACTGTTAGTGTTTCGTACATGAAAAAATTAAATCAGTAAGAATCCTTTTGAGCATGACAGCCCCATGGAAAAGACAGGGATAATTGTCCTTACAACCATGGAGCTTTCTAGTTCTTATATTTATTCTATGCTTTGATATATTAAGGTCCATCAAATTAAGTGAAAGAAAACTGTGGATTTCTATCATAGATGTTCAAATATTTGACGTGAAATGATTTTGTAAAGTCTCCTATTACTTTCAGTGTATGCTTATTTAGTATTAATTTAAATTTAGAGGAGAAAAAATAGGATGGAAGGCAGACCTCGAGAAATGGAGGACAAAAGACCTTTTAAACATCCTGGAGGAATTGTCTATTCACCTTCAATAATGATCGGATGGAATTTACTCTAACATCAAGCAAAGAATAATTTTCTCTCTGCCATTTCCATAAACTCTACTGTGTAACTATCTTGCATTCCCTCTGCATATAAAGTCAAATTTGGTTAAAAAAGAGGTATCAACTTGTTCAGAGAGGTTTCCCAAGGTATTTTTATGAAGGCTTTTCAGATCTTCCCTTGTATACCTCCTCCTATCACTATTGGATTTCCAAGGAGGGAAAGAAGAAAGAAAGAGAGAGAGAGAGAGAGAAAAGGAGAGAAAGAGAAAGGGAGAGAGAAGGAAAAGAAAATAATGAAAAAGAAAGAAAGAAGGAGAAAGAAATAAAAGGAAGAAAGAGAAAAAAAGGAAGGAAGGAAGGAAGGAAGGAAGGAAGGAAGGAAGGAATGGTGGGAGGGAGGAAGGAAGGAAAGAAAATCAGGCTTCATTGTTTTTTTCTGTATCAAAGACAAAATGAAACAGAAGGACTTTCTGGATGCTACTAATGAATTTCCTTTTTTTGTAGGTTAGGTTTTACACAAGTTTTTCTTTACTTTCTACCATCCTGTATTCCATATGCATTTCCATACATAGGCCTTATCTTCTCTACCAAATTATGAGTGCTTTGAAGGCAGGGACACTTTTCATATAGTTGTCTACCCCCTTTCCTCAGCATCTCAGGGATGGCCTTATTCACAATAGATACTTGGTGGACCTTTGTTAAACTAATGGATGATATGAAAGCCAACTCATATGCTTTCAGGGAGATGTCTAACTAAAATGCAATGGAGTGTAAATAATTCCTCATAAATGAGACACAATAAGCCAGTATTCCTATCTAGAAACATCTTCCCAGGTCTTATTATTTTGTGATTAATTTTTAAGTCATGAGGCATGGCCCAACCCTTGTAAGTGTAATGAGTTTTCCCATGAAGGAACTGGACATTCCCACTGACAGTCATTCTAAAAATAAGGCAAAACATGAGGCAGGCCTGGGAATTGAAAGAAGCAATGAACTTCCTACACTTATTGGTCCTGGCACTCAGGTGAAACGGTCTGGAGCTGGTCTTGTAGTAGGAGTTTGCTACCAAGTCTCCATTGGCAGTGTGGTGGTAGTAGCAGCAGCTGTGTTGGATGTAGTAAATAAATCTTCTGGAAGCATCAAGAAGTAGGACTGAAGCCTTTCATTGAAGAAGGCCAATATACTCTCTGAGGGAATGAAAAGACAGTGGGTTTCTGAGCACAGCATTTAGATCTGGGTGTTGAAATTATTTCTTAGGGAAAATGGCCCTGTGTATTTTTTTTTTTAAGAATGGAAAGTTATGATGATTAATTTTTGTGTTAATTCAGTGGGCTAAGGGATGCCTGGCCAGCTGGCAAAACATTATTTCTGGTGTGGCTGTGAGGATGTTTCCAGAAGAAATTAATGTTTGAATTTCTTAGTAGACTAAGTAGATCAGCAATGTGAGTGGGTATCACTGAGGGCCCAAACAGAACAATAACAACAACAAAAAATGGAAGCAGGGTGAATTAACTGTCTTCCTGATTTGGGAAAGCTATTTTTCTCCTGCCCTTGGACATCATAGCTCCGGTTTTCAGGCCTTCAGCCTTGCATTGAGAGTTATATCATCAGCTTCTCTGGTTCTCCAGCTTGCAAACAGCATTTTGTGGTGTGTGTCAGCCTTCATAATTGTGTGAGCTGAATCCCACAATAAATCTCCTCTTATATATGTTTTATTGGTTCTGTTTCTTTGGAGAAGCCTGACTACTACAGATTAATATGGATGTTAAGAGCTATATCTCTTAGTTTCCTTGCAATTTTTTTTTTCGAGTGGGAGAGAGAGAGAGAGACAGGGAAAGAGAGAGAAGGAGCAGAGGGAGAGGGAGAAAGAGAATCTTAAGCAGACTCCATAACCAGCATGGAGCCCAAAATGGGGTTTTGACCTCACAATGCTGAGATTATGACCCGAGATGAAATCAACAGTTGTATGCTTAACAAACAGAGCTTCTGGGCGCCCCAGTTCCCTGCCATTTTTCAACCATGATACAACTCTAAAGGTGGCACAGAAAAGGCTCTCTTGTTCCCTGAGGGGCTAAGGCAGCATTGGCTTATTAGGAGATTGTATACAGGTAGTTATAGGAGCAGTGAATGAGGCCCAGGAACAGCAGTTTTGGTACTTACCTGATAATGATCAAAATCTTTTAATCAAATGTTTAGGACTGTTTGGATTTCATATTTACTAAATTTACTTTAGCTCTAGAATCTGTCTTCATTAAAGCTGTGTTGCTTCCACAGCTTTCACTTTATTGGGAGCAATTAATTTAAATACACCTGTTATTATTCTATCAGTCCCTACCTCCCTGAATGAAAAGATATTTTTGTCTCACATGATTAGGGATTCTGCATTCCCTGTGCATGCTAAGGATTACATTATGCTTTTTCTAAACATGGAACTTAGGGCCTTTGGCTGCCATAATTTTTCTTTAGGTAAAATGTTGAATGAGCTAGTAAGCATTTTACTCACAGGTCGAATTGCAATGGAACATGTCCCAGTGGCATAGACAGCTCAGGTTCCATTTTGCAGATCCCAAGGTAATTCATTTAGAGCAGTGACTTACTCATGTGTGGAGCATTTGACTTTTAAAACCATCTGGCTTATAGTCACAGAAATAATGCAGCAGCCTTTCGATTCCCTCATCTCCCATTCTTGGAGAGGCCATGCCATTTAATTTCAGAAATGGAGCAATCTTGACTGACTGCCAAGTATCAGCTTTCAGTGCATTTTTTATAGTTCCATTTATACACCCTTCTAGAGATCAGGGTTGCATGGAAAGGTTTATGGTCTTTTTGCTCTGGCTTTGGTGGTAAAACAAATGAAGCAGCAATAAAAAAATATCTGCATAGCTTTGGTTGCTACAGTGTTTTTTCTTTCAATTTTCAAAACAAGGTGAAATATGGCATGAACTAGTAATTCTTCAGAGAACTTCTTGGCTTCTAGATCAATATTGATTTTTCTCTTCTCTTTTTGTTGCATATGTGTTTAGTTTTCTATTTAGCTTTTGCTATTTGTTCTAGCCTGGGATATGCATTTTCTAATGGGATTGGAAAATTATTACAATTTATCATCTAAATATCCAGGCAGAGGAAAACCTTGGATTGCTCTTTAGAATTATACGTGGAAAAGTATCAGGGATACAGTAAAATATATTCTTATTTTTAAAAATGTTCTGGTGTTTGTTTAGTGATTGTTTTCACAATCTTAGCTAGTTTATGCAGAAAGTTTAGAATTAGTTACACTAAAAATTTAATAGGCAGGAGAAACGCTATACCTGTTTAATTTAAAATTTGTTTGATGCTGGGTTTCCATGTAATTTTCCACATCTGGGATGCAAGGTGCCTTGAATTACATTACTAATCTTTGTTTCTTATATTTTCCACTTGTTCTCTGTGCTCCTACCAAATGGAACCACTTCTTTTTCCATTGATATTTTCACATTTTTCTGTTTTGCAAAATTTCCTGATTTTTCTACTCTATCTCACTCCCTCTATCCACTAAAAGAGCACATCTCACCACCTCATATCTACACTCTTTCCTCTTACCTCTTTTGGGATCTTAAACCACCGTTTTCCTCTGGTGGCCAAGGAAATTTCTCTCTTGATTACCCAAAGCACTTGCTTTCCATTGTTTAAAATTCCCTCTCTCTCCTCTTGCATTATGTGGTCTCTCTCTGTCTCTGGTTTTCTTTATCACCTACCTATTTATCATCCACTATCTATCCATTTATTTAGTTTAATTGTTTTATCTTCTTTAGTAGCTCTGAACTTTTTAGACCCGGACCAGTCCTTTTATTGTCTTACTATATCCAGCATGCCTTACTCATAATAGCTCTTCATTAAATATTTAGTGATAGGTCAATGAATGAAAATCCCTGCAGGTCATTGCTGCATAATAGATTTTTTTTAAATTTTGCAATAATTATGAGTTCCTGAACGAGATTCTTGTAGCTACGAGTTTTGCCTTTTGGTTCAGGTTTTTATTTAATCAGGCTCATTATATAAAACAGGTGGGTTTTATAGTTAATACTATAAATATAGTTAATACCACATTGCTATGAGCAATGTGGAAGAGACCAGAATGGGAGAAAAAACTGTTGGATCCTTACAGAAATAGTTGGAAATAGTTAAGCATGGCAATATAAAGTAGAAAGAGAAAACAAGGAAACATCTTTCCTTGTTCTCTCCATTTTCTTCCTTTTCATATTTTTAAAATTTCTTTTATAGAAGTGAAGACAGAAGATATATTACATTTCTTGTGTATTATGAAATTCACATTTTCTCTCCAATGGGATAAGGTTTTTTTAAAATTCTAGGTCTTTCTTGAAATTTAAATGTAAGACCAGTTCTCCTTGCTGCAGTTGATTTTTCTTTAAAGCCAAATGTAACTTTTCCAAATCGCCTTGAGACGTCATTTGCTATGTATCTTTTGCCACATACCAATATATTTGGAAAGGAAATTAAAGGTTTCAAGAGTCATTGTAAATTCTTTTGTTGTGGGAGTTGAGAGACATTTTGTAGGATGGCAAGGTTGCATTGACTTCAGAAGTGGAGGGCAGCTTCATGAAATACTCATCATAAAGTGTTATATATCAATCATTGGGAATGTCAATAGTCATCTCAAAATAAATTATATTTTCAGTCTTCATAATCTTAAAAGAAATGAGTGCTGTAATCTTAGGATTCACGGTATAAGTCTGTCTGAGGAAATTTGGTTTACGTAGGTTGCATCATTCCAGCTAAAGCTTCATGAACATCCTTAGGGATTGTCTAAATATATGCACTTACACTGAACTTTGATTCCAACAGAGGCATGAGAGTCATTATAAGATAGTAACGCTCTTCATGCTGTGAGCAACATGGAATAAACCATAATGGGAGAAGAAAGTGCTAGAAACTCGGAGAAATAGGTCAGGAGCTAAGGCCCATCTGCAATCCCAAATAGACAAGTCCCAGTATGTATGTACATATACATACATACTGGGAGTAGCAAGACTCCAATCCATTATAGGCAAATGATCAGATTAATATAAAATGAGGTAGGTCTTGTTCTGTTGGAGCATGTTGCCTGCTTTGAAATTTCTAATGTTCATTGTTGGTACAGACAAGATCTTTTTGTTAGTGAATTGTATTCATGGTAAAGTAGTTTGCAGTAGAGAGTTAAGATTCCTTGAAAAAAGTTGTTTGCCAGGATCTCCTAAGTGGAAAATGTCCTGAAGGGAGGTGTATTATTAGCAACTCTCTAGATATCAAAGACTCAAATCTAAAGATGAGTTCTAGAGACCAAGGAAGTCTTTTCATCTCTAAGTGGTTGGCAAGTATATTGAAACACTGCTTGTCAGTCATTCATTTATCCATTTATTCATTCAGACATTTAATGAGCACTTTGAACTTTTTGCACTCTAAGTGTTTGGGATATGTGGCTGCATAAGGCAAAATATCTCTTTACTTTTAAGAAGCTTAAACTTTGGTGGGAGAGTGTTAGACTGATTGTGTGAATGACCCCCAATTTTTATGTGCATATTCATTTATTCATTCATTCTTAAAATTATGTTCAATTAGCCATAAACTAAGGGTTACAGAAGGCGGGGAATGGGATAACCAGGTGAAGGGTATTAAGGAGGGCACGTGTTGTGATGAATGACCCCAATTCTTGATCTTTATTTGTGTATATATGCTTTGCCATGAGATTTTGAGTTCTTCTCCCTGAAAGCATAGCCTATTTCTACGCACCTTGATTCTGAGTTTGGCCATGTAACATTTTATTTTATTTAAAAAGGTTTATTATTGAAGTATAGTTGACATACAATGTTATATTAGTTTTAGGTGCCCAACATAGTGATTTGACAATTCTATAGATTATACAATGCTCACTGTGATAAGTGTTGTTATCATCTATTACCTTATAACATTATTAAAATATTGACTATATTCTCCATGCTGTACTTTTCATCTCCATGGTTATTTATTTTATAACTGGAAGTCTGTGCCTCTTAATGCCCTTCACTTATTACACTCCTCTCTTTTATTCCCCCCTCTTCCTCCTGCTGGCAACCATGTATTTGTTTTCTGTATTTATGCATTTTAGCTGATGTGAGGTACCTGAGGCTTGAAAAAGGATTTGCAACTTTTCCTTCCATTTTTGCAACTTTTCCTTCAACTGTGAACCTGAATAAGGGTGAACCATCTAGAAGACTATGAAAACATGTGGAACAGAGTGAAGTAATCCTGACAAGTGGACAATTATCAGGTGTGAAAATGAGATCAGCTAAGTGCAGAGGAACTGTCCATTCCATAACACCAACTCAAAGACTCAGGAGCAAATAAAGGCACACAGTTTTTAATCATTGAGGTTTGTCCCACAAACTACCATAGTGGTTTGTCCCACAGTAGTATTATGGCAATAAGTACTTAATATGGAGGATATAAGAAAGCAAACAATAACACTTTGGAGTGATAAAGAGTATAACAAAGTACTTGCAGGGGAGACGGCTTCCAGGAAGATGGTATAGTACTTTTCCATAGTTCTAGTGCTAAGTACAACTAAAAATCCCAGACATTAAGTAGAAAACATAAGAAAGCTTGGAAGGATGTGGAGATGAAGGCAGACAGGTAACAGATCGCATGCCCCAGAAATGATATGATGGTGAGTTGCCTGGGCTCCCTTTCTGCCTTATACATCCTGAACTTGGGGTTAAAGAAACAGGCAACCCAGATATGTCAACAGGTGCAGACAAAAACCCCACAAAAAAGCCCACTCTCCATCCAAAAGCACCAGGAGACAGGCAGCTTAGCAAGACAGAGCACATTTCAATAGCAACTGCTCTACTTGAGACAATACTGTAGTCCCATCTCTACCACATCAACAAATTAAGAAGCTTAAACTTTAAAAAGATGCACATATTGTACTAGGAGAGTTTGCCACTACCCTTAAACTTCTTAGTTATTCCCCAGGTATCTTACTCCTTGATGTTGGAACCTTCAAGTGACTATTTCTGGGTGGATTTGGACCAACAAAGAGAGTAGTGAGAAAACATTCCAAGCAGATAGATGGCATGAGAATGTACATGGAAAGTTGGATGTGAATGTATTTATTAGTTTGCATACTTCTGGCTTGGTCATAATGTTGTTCCAGCTGCTCATGTATCTCGAGTCTTTCATTTAATCATTCATTTATTTTTTTTCCAGCTTTATTAAGAATAACTGACAAGGAGGGTACATGATGTGATGAGCCTTGGGTGTTATACACAACTGATGGATGTTGAGCACTACACCTGAAACTAATGATGTAATATATGATGGGAAATTGAATTTTTTTAAAGACGATTTCTATCAAAATCTGGAGAACATAGGCAGTAACCTCTTTTTTTTTTTAAAGATTTTTTAAAAATTTATTTGACAGAGAGAGATCACAAGTAGGCAGAGAGGCAGGCAGAGAGAGAGAGGAGGAAGCAGGCTCTCTGCTGAGCAGAGAGCCCGATGCGGGACTCGATCCCAGGACCCTGAGAACATGACCTGAGCTGAAGGCAACAGCTTAACCCACTGAACCACCCAGGCACCCCAGGCAGTAACCTTTTTGACACTGGCCACAGCAACTTCTTTCAAGACGTGTCTCCAAAGGCAAAGGAAAAAAAAGTGAAAATGAACTTTGGGGACTTCATCATGATCAAAATCTTCTGCACAGCAAAAGAAACAGTCAACAAAACAAAGAGGCAACCCACAGAATGAGAGAAGATATTTGCAAATAATACTATAGACAAAGGGCTGATATCCAAGATCTATAAAGAACTCCTCAAACTCAACACACACAAAACAGATGATCACATCAAAAAAATGGGCAGAGGATATTAACATACACTTTTCCAAAGAAGACATACAAATGGCTAACAGACACATGAAAAAAATGTTCATCATCATTAGCCATCAAGAAGATTCAAATCAAAACCACAGTGAGGGGCGCCTGGGTGGCTCAGTGGGTTAAAGCCTCTGCCTTCAGCTCGGGTCATGATCCAAGGGTTCTGGGATTGAGCCCCACAACAGGCTCAGAGAGCCTGCTTCCTCCTCTCTCTCTGCCTGCCTCTCTGCCTACTTGTGATCTCTGTCAAGTAAATAAATAAAATATTTAAAAAACCCCCAAAACCACAGTGAGGTACCACCTTACACCAGTTAGAATGATGAAAATTAACAAGGCAGGAAACAGCAAATGTTGGAGAGGATGTGGAGAAAGGGGAACCCTCTTACACTGTTGGTGGGAATGCAAGTTGGTGCAGCCACTTTGGAAAACAGTGTGGAGATTCCTTAAGAAATTAGAAATAGAGCTACCCTATGACCCAGCAATTGCACTACTGAATATTTGCCACAAAGATACTGATATAGTGAAAATAAGGGCCATCTGTACCCTAATGTTCATAGCAGCACTGGCCACAGTCACCAAACTGGAAAGAACCAAGATGTCCTTCAATGGATGAATGATAAAGAAGATATGGTCCATATATACAGTGGAGTATTATGCCTTCATCAGAAGGGATGAATATCCAACTTTTGTATCAACATGGACGGGACTGAAAGAGATTGTGCTGAGTGAAATAAGTCAAGCAGAGAGAATTAATTATCATATGGTTTCACTTACTTGTGGAGCATTAGGAATAACATGGAGGACATTGGGAGATGGAGAGGAGAAGTGAGTTGGGGGAAATCAGAGGGAGAGACAAACCATGAAAAACTGTGGGCTCTGAGAAACAAACTTGAAGGTTTTGGAGGGGAGAGGGGTGGGGGTTAGGTGAGCCTGGTAGTGGGTATTATGGAGGGCATGTATTTATTGCGTGGAGCACTGGGTGTGTTGCATAAACAATGAATTTTGGAACACTGAAAAAAAATTAAATTTAATTTAATTTTAAAAAAGATTTTATTTGACAGAGAGAGACACACAGTGAGGGAAGGAACACAAGCAGGGGGAGTAAGAGAGGGAGAAGTATGGTTCCCGCAGATCAGGAAGCCTGACGTGGGGCCTGAGCCCAGAACCCTGAGATCATGACCCAAGTTGAAGGGAGCACTAAATGACTGACCACCCAGGTGCCCTTGGTTAATTGAATTTAAATAAAAAAGTAATTAATTAAAAAATTAACATTTAAGAAAGAAAACAAATGAATATGGGCTAAAAGGGAGAGGTAAGCATAAAAGAGACTCAACTATAGAGAACAAACTGAGGGTTGCTGGAGGGAAGGTGGGTGGGGGGATGTGTTAAATAGGTTGATGGGTATTAAGGAGGGCACTGATTGTGATGAACACCGGGTGTTATATGTAAGTGATGAATCACTAAATTCCACACCTGGAACTAAAATTACACTGTATGTTAACTAACTAGAATTTAAGTAAAAACCTGAAACTAAAAAAAAAAAAAAATCTACATTTTAACATTGTGTAAGTTTAAGATGTACAACCTGATAACTGATAAGTTGATATGATTATATATTGTAAAATAATTATTACAATAGTTAACACTTTCATCACTTTACTTGATTAGAATTCTTTTGTGATGAGAACATTTAAGATTTATTCTCATAGCAACTTTCAAGTGTACAATACTGTATTGTCAATTATAGTCACCTTGCTGTACCTTAGATCCCCAGAATTTATTTCTCTTATAACTGAAAAATTTTACCCTTTGACCAATATCTTTCCATTTCTCCCACCTCCTTGCTTGTGGAAACAACTCTGTTTTTATGAATTTGGCTTTTTTAGAGTCCACATATAAGTGAGATAATTTGGAATTACTCTTTGTCTAATTTATTTTATTTAGTGTAATGAACTCAAGTTCCATTCATGTTGTCATAAATGGCAAGATTTCCTTCTTTTCATCACTAAGTAATATTCTATTGTATGTATATGTACCACATCTTCTTTATCCGTTCATCTATTGATGGATACCTCCATTGCTTCCATGTCTTGGCTATTGTAAAAAAAAAATACTGCAATAAATATAGGGATGCAGGTATCTTTTCAAATTAGCATTTTTATTAATTTTTTTGTAAAATAGTGCAATTATTGATCATAGGGTAGTTATATTTTTAATTTTTTGAGGAACTGTTTTCCATACTGTTTTCCATAGTAGCTGCACCAGTTTACATGCCCAAGAAGAGTGCACAAAAGTTTCCTTATTCTCCATTTTCAATAACACTTGTTATTTCTTGTCTGTTTGATAATAGCCATTCTAACAGATTTGAGGAGATATCTTATTGTGGTTTTGATTTGCATTACCCTGATTATGAGTGATGTTGAACACCTTTTCATGTACTTGTTGGCCATTTGTATGTCTTCTTTAAAAAAATGTCTATTCAGATCCTTTGTCCACTTTTAAATTGGAGCACTATTATTATTTTTATTTCTGTTATTGAGTTACACAAGTTCCTTATATATTTTGGATATTAATTCCTTTTAAGATATACAAGTTGCAAATATTTTCTCCCATTCCAGAGTTTGCCTTTTCATTTTATCGATGTTTTTTCTGTGCAGAAGCTTTTATAGTTTGATGGAGTACCACTTGTTTATTTTTGCCTTTGTTGCTTGTGCTTTTGTTGTCACATGCAAAATACCATTGCCTTACCAATGTCAAGGAAACTTTTCCCTATCTTTTATTTTAGGATTTTTATGGTTTTAGGTCTTACATTTAAGTCTTTAATCCATTTTGAGCTAATTTTCTTGAATGGTATAAGATAGAGGCCCAGTTTTATTCTATTCCATGTGAATATCCAGTTTTGTCAATGCCATTTATTGAAGAGATCAACTTTTCCTCATGAGTATTCTTGGCTCCCTTGCCAAATATTAGTTGACCATATATGCGTGGGTTTATTTCTGGGCTCTGGATTATGTTCCATTGATCTATGTGTCTATTTTTATGCTGGTACCATTCTGTTTTGATTATATCACTTCGTAGTATAGTTTGAAACAAGGAAGTGTGAGACCTCCAGCTTTGTTCTTTCTCAAGATTCCTTTGGCTATTTGGAGTTTTTTGTGTTCTATATGAATTTTAGGATTGTTTTTTCTATTTATGTGAAAAATGCCATTGGAATTTTGGTAGAGATTACATTGAATCTATAGCTGGCTATGGACATTTTAGAAATATTAAGTCATCTAACCCAGAACACAAGATATCTTTTCATGTATTTGTGCCTTCAACTTTTTTGTCTATGTCTTATAGTTTTTGGTATAATGATCTTCATTTCTTTAGCTAACTTTTTTTCCTAATAACTATACATATTTTATTAATTAATTCCTATTCACCTCCTTCTCCCCTAACTTTGATTACCTCATTTACTGCCTAATACTAAAAATTTAGGAAGCCTACAAAGGCTTGGTCTACAGGGGTTGATACCTTAAGGAAGGCTCTATGTCTAGAGTGATATGGACTAGGAAAGTAAGCTAAAACTTATAAAACCATTCACTCTGTATTTAAACATTTTTTCATTACAAAGAAAAATTTACATACATCATAGTGCATAAGATATAAGTACACAATTTTGTGAGTTTGATAAATGTAGACATTGATGAAACCATCACCTCAGTCAGAATATAGAATGATTTCATCACCCCAGAAAGTTCCCTTGTTATTCTTTCCAGCCAATTCTTACCTGATATATATAATCACTTTCCTGGTATCCCTCACCAGATACTGGCATTACCTTTTCTTATATTTCATATAAAAGGAATCATTGAAAATATATTTTGTGTGTGTGTGTCTGAATAAAGGTTGTACAAATTTACTTTCCCATTGACAATGCTTTTTTTTTAAACTTTATTTATTTATTTGACACAGAGAGAGAGAGTGAGAGAGCACAAGAAGGAGGAGTGGCAAAGGAAGAGGGAGAAACAGGGAGCCTGATGGGGGTCTTGATACCAGGACCCTGGGATCATGACTTGAGTGGAAGCCAGACTCTTAACTGACTGAGCCTCCCAGGTGCCTCCTCCACCCATTGATAATGTTTTGTTTTCATTCTATAGTAGAGAAAATAATGAATATTAAAGATATTTGTCTTCTAGAAAAGGAGTTTATTCTCTGTAGTAGCTGATTTTTATATTTTCAGCAGACCATAATCTTTTGAATGTCCTTGCAAAATTTCCCACGTGTTGAACACTTGCTCTTGAACATATAATTCACAACTCAAATTCCGGTTCCTTAGATGCTTCAGACACTGGCATTGACTTAGGATCTACCAAACAAAAATTGTCTCAGGGAACTTTGATTCAGAAATGAGTCATGTGAATAGGATTAGAAGCAAGCTCTCATTTTGTTAGCAAATATATCCATTTTTTTGGCTTTGAAAAAATGTTCTTGGAAATTTAGACTTGAGTCTGTTATTGCAGGTCATTTAGTGATTCTGTGAGCTATCCCATATCTTTTCATATTCAACTTGCACTATCCAGGAACTATCCAGCTATTTGCAACCAAGAAGTCTGAGCTGTGTACTCCATGTGCCATAAAATTCATAGGTCTCAGCTTGCCCCTTCCCACCACTTGGGCAAACTATTATTTATAATGCAATTATGCTGAGCCATAAAAAAAGTTAATGTACTTTCCAAATTATTTCAGAAGAGAGATTTGATTTGGTAGGTGCTTTGAGTTAGACATAGTTTGATACACATTAATTCTTTGAAAGCTGTTTATTCTTAATATGGTTTGGAATATATCTGAGTGACATTCCATTTAAAAGAGAGTCGAGACAGTCTATCATAGTGCTCTCTAGTAGAAATGTAATGTAAGCCACACTTGTAATTTAAAAGTTTTCAGCAGCCACATTAAAAAAACTTTAAAAATACATATGAATTTATATTAATAATAAATTTTATTTAACCCAATAATATGAACTCTCTCAATAGCTAATCAACATAAAAATGTATTAATGAGATAATTGTATTAAGTCTTCAAAATCCAGCATGTATTTTATACTTATGGTACATTTCCAATTAGTCTAGCCACGTTTCAACTGCTCAGTAGCCTACAAAGGCCACTGTCTGCCATACTGGATAATTCAGGTTTATCATACTGAGCATGACCAGAGAGATTTACCAGAAGAACCCTTCAGAACAGAGTAGAGCTGAAGAAGGACTGCATTTTATGAAAATACTAAGCCAAATTGGGTGGATTGGACATTAAAAGAATCCAGTGTTATATCCAGGATTAAAACTAAACCCCAAATGAGGTTTATATCAGTAATAAGGAGTTGAGATTCTAGGGATGATAGTGTATATTCCTGACAGAATCATCCTGTAGGTAAGCCATTTATCATAGTGTTTTATTCTTCATTTTTATAACCCATCCCTTTGCTCAGATGGTACCTATCTTACAATGACTGCAATCCTCTCCTTGATTGTCAACTAACAAATATTTAGATATTTTTATAATCAGAATGTTTGAGTAACTGAACCCTACATTCTCTAGCTATACTAAATAACAATGTTGACATTACTTTTATTTGTTCCAATAAATGGTGTCTCACATAGAGCAGGCATTCAAAAAATCTTAGTTCCCTTTCTTTTTTTTTTTTTTTTTTAATTGCCCATACCATTTGCCCAACCACAATAAAACTGCAACTCGTGCCAGTTAGACCAGATTCTACAAAATATTAACTATTGGAGGAGATAATTGCTTCTAGCTGGCTTTGTTCTATTTCTTTCAAAATAGTATTATATCTTTCTTATCTGTCTCATAGGATTATTGATGGGGTAAAATGAGACAGAATATGAGAAATCTTAAAAATTCATTGTGCAAGAATTCATTGAAAAAATTGTACAGTAGTTATCAATGTCATAGTTCTGTGTTGTCATTCAATATTTAAGAAAATATATTTCCTTTATTTATTTAATTGGAGAGAGAGAATGAGCAAGAGAGATCACAAGTGGAGGATAGGGCTAGAGGAAGAGGGAGAAGCAGACTCCCTGCCGAGCAGGGAGCCAGATGCTGAGCTCCATCCTAGGAACCCGGGATCCTGACCTGAGCCCAAGGCAGATGCTTAACTGACTGAGCCACCCAGGTGCCCCAAGAAAATATATTTCTAACTGATAATAACTGAACTCTACCTCTGAAACTAATAATATGCTATATGTTAATTAATTGAATTTAAATTTAATTTAATTTAATTTAAAAATTACTTTAGGAAGCAAAAAAAAGAATTATATTTTTACTTAAAATTTATTTTAAACTCAAACTCAGATTTAAAAGTTAATAAAAAATATTTAAAGCATTATTAGCTTTATCTCTTTTATAAATAATTAATCCAAATTCTAGTCCCTGGAATTTTATCTTATCATAAACTTTTTTTAAAAGATTTTATTTATTTATTTGATAGACAGAGATCACACAAGTAGGCAGAGAGGCAGGCAGAGAGGGGAGGGGAGAAGCAGGCTCCCTGCCGAGCAGAGAGCCCGATGCGGGACTCGATCCCAGGACGCTGGGATCATGACCTGAGCCTAAGGCAGTGGCTTAACCCACTGAGCCACCCAGGCATCCCTATCATAAACATTTTAAAAAAGATTGTATTTGTTCATTTGCGAGAGAGAGAGAGAGAGAGAGTGTGTGGGAGAGTGGTAGAGGGAAAGGGAGCTTCTGCTGATCAGGGAGCCCAATGTTGGACTTGATTCCAGGACCCTGGGATCATGACCTGAGCTGAAGGCTGAAGCCTAACAGGCTGAGTCATCCTGGTGCCCCTTATCTTAAACATTTTAAATTCAAAATTAAAATACTGTTACTATAGGTAAATACTTGAAAGATCTTGTGTTAATTATGTGGCAATCAATAGAGGGAAATAAGTATTCTCTACCCCCCCAAAATAGAAGGGGTTTATTGTGAATTCACTGAAAAGAAATGGCAAAAGGCAATAAATAGTATAGTAGGTTGCATTGAACAGTTTCATTTTAGTTGCAGATCTTTTTCCAGGGCCACATTGATCCTGATGTGTAAGGAGAAGGGGAATGAAATGTAGTGTCATTTAGCTATGCTAACAAATACAGAGGTGATATGAACAAGCATGGTACTCACCAACCTGGAGAGAAAAAGGAGAGGTCAAGACACCTCAGTGACATTCATATCATCATACTGTAAACGTAGCATGTTTTCTGGGACTGGTGTTCTTCTTTTATTCTCTGCCACCACCACTACACCATTATTTTTTTCTAAGAATAAAATATGATTTATTAAAGGGATATTGTATACATGGACATGGACATCTTTTCTCAAGTATTTCAACATCATAGCAATGCTAAACTATGTTTAGTTACTTCATGTATAAAAAGATGTGCCAAAAGATGCATTCCTTACCAGTTTTTATTTTATTGGGTATGGCTATAGATAACTGTGTATATCTGATCTTGACTCTGTTGCTGGTGTGCCACTTTCAATTTTGCTATTTTTCTTTGCTTAGAGGCAAATGGAATAAAGCTTACATTATTTAGACCTTATTCTCTCTCTCCCTTTTCTCTCTCTCTCTCTCTTTCTCTCTCTCTCTCTCACACACACACACACACACACACACTTGATTAATCAAGTACAAGAACTTAAAGTCTCAGCTTTTCCCCATTGAGGATGATATTTGCAAAATTAACAAGACAGTAAACAAGTGTTGGAGAGGATGCAGAGAAAGGGGAACCCTCTTACACTGTTGGTAGGAATGCAAGTTGGTGCAGCCACTTTGGAAAACAGTGTGGATATTCCTTAAGAAATTAAAAATAGAACTTCCCTATGACCCCACAATTGCACTATTGGGTATTTAGCCCAAAGATACTGATGTAGTGAAAAGAAGGACCATCTGTACCCCAATGTTCATAGCAGCAATGGCCACAGTCACCAAACTGTGGAAAGAACCAAGATGCCCTTCCGTGGATAAAGAAGATATGGTCCATACATACAATGGAATATGCCTCCATCAGAAAGGATGAAAACCGAACTTTTGTATCAACATTGATGGGACTGGAAGAGATTATGCTGAGTGAAATAAGTCAAGCAGAGAGAGTTAATTAACATATGGTTTCACTTACTTGTGGAGCATTAGGAATAACACGGAGGACATTGGGAGATGGAGAGAAGTGATTTGGGGGAAATCAGAGGGGGAGACAAACTATGAAAGACTGTGGACTCTGAGAAACAAGCTGAGGGTTTTGGAGGGGAGGGGAATGGGGGGTTAGGTGAGCCTGGTGGTGGGTATTATGGAGAGCATGTATTGCATGGAGCACTGGGTGTGGTGCATAAACAATGAATTCTGGAACACTGAAAAGAAATAAAATAAAATAAAATGAAAAAACAAAGAAGTTAAAATCTCCCACTACTCTTTTGATTTCCTCTGTGTTTCCATATGTTTCTAATAATTTTTGCTTTGCTTTGATGCTCTGCTATGTGGTGCTTAAATGTCCATGGTTGATATATATTCCCACTTTGGATATAATCCAAAATGGATGGATGGATCCATTATCAAAAACATAATTACAGTCTTTAATGCTTTTTTTGGTTTAAATTCTACTTTGTCTGACTTAGTATTGTACCCCTGCTTCCATTTTCTTTCTTGTTGCTTGGAATATCTTTGCTGTTTTTAAAAAATTCTTATAATCCTTGTCACTTTATCTTGGATGTATTTCTTCTGTACAAACATATATGCATTTATAATCCAACCTGAGAGACTTAAAATTTTAATGAGATTGGATGAGATAATTAATATATTGGTTTCATTTCTGTCACTATTTCTAATACTTTTTTAATGATTCCTGTTCTTCCATTAGGGATAACATCTTATACTATCTTCTTTCAGTAACTTAGAAAGTAAATGTGCTTTTTAACCTAATTATTCCTTTAATAGTTAATATTAACACAAGATCTGCAATAATGTATCTATTCCTTCAATACTTAATATTCCATGTAATATGAAAACAATGGTATAGTTTCATTTCCTAAGAGCTTTCCCTCTCCCATTTCTTCATTTATGGTACTACAGTCTAGAATTTTGTACCATTTATAATTATTAAGTCTCTTGGCTGTCAGGACTATGTTGTAGAGATTTTTTTTAATCTTTGTTTTTTACTTATAAGTATATTTTTGCATAGTTCCTCAAGTGGTATATTTTTTGATGGTTTGCATTTGTGAGAATGTCTTCTGTAAGCTTCCACATTTGATCAATCATTCTGAGTGCTTTAACTTTTCAGTCACAACCTCTTCCTTGAAAAACTCTGTCACTGATAATACATTCTGTTTAATAAACAAATAATTAAGTATAGCTGAGAACTGGAGCAATGATGCTATCTACTTTTGTACAGTGAATTTTATAAAGTACTCTTTGCTACTCTATTCTGTTATCTCCTGTTCATTATTATAGACTTCACATTTTCTTGAAATTTCATTAATAGCACAAAACACTGTTAAAAATGTCCTGTTTTACCTTTCAAAAATAGTTTATTTCTTATCTTCTTGGGTATGTTATTCTCCTTCTGTTCATGATGATTTTTCTTTTTCTATAAGCTCTGCTGGCTTTGCTGTGTTCACTTGCTTTTTGGGCGAGCTCTCCCACAGTCTGAAACCTGATCAAATGCTAGGTGGTTGGACTGGTGCCTTGTCATGCTCTTGGAATCCCCTCACATCCTGCTCCATAGAATGCTGCATTCAGCCATCCAGTGATCCTGCTGCCCAAGGGAATAGAGAGTGAGTCAGCATGGTGGATTTACTGCAGAGTTTTTTTCTGTGATGATGAAGCTGTTGCATTAGGAGCCAACCTTCTGCTTCTAGGTTTTAATTTATCATGGTCCACAGTTCAGGTTCAATGGTTCTCAGAACTTGGTTGCACCAATTAAATCAGAATCTCTGGGGAAAAGGATGCAGCCATCAATATTTCTTAAAGGTCCTAAATGATTTTACCATGCAGGTAGGCTTGAGAATCAAGCCTTAGTGAGGCTGTGAATGGATTCCTTCTAGAAGCAACTGCATTAGAGGTTTTACCACCTGCTGACTTCTCCTTACATCACCCAGAATAATTGCATTTGTTTGTTCTTGTTCAGCAGTGAGAAAAATGGGATTAAGTGGAGGACTCCCCATATCTCTCACAGCCTTACTTGCCTTCAGTTTTTCCCCCTTTGAATAAATGGATATTCATGACAGTTCACAAATATATTTTCTATTTACCACCTGCGGCATTGTACTACTTTCTGCATAATGACTTTGTGAGTGAGTTGTTTGCAATATAACTAGCAGAAATATCTGTCTACTGGATTGTACTTTTGTCTATTTTTCATTGTTGATGTAGAATTCTTTATATTTTTATGTTCCTTTGAGTATTTTAATTATCAGTGAATGGAGAGAAATATGTTCATGTTTTGAATCATTATTATCCTTTTGACTATTACAACTGCTGTATAATGAGTGCATAGTATTATCAAGCACCATAACTATAAACCATACATGAATTATCACATTTTTCTTTCACAACAATTTTGAGAGGTAGATAAAGTATCCCCATTTTATAAATAATTCTCTAGTTGTCATTTTACATGAAAACATTCAGCTGAATTGTGAAAAATGACAAAAAGCTCATTGCTCTACCCAATGATTCACTAGTGATGGATTCCAGGGGAAAGAAGAGGGTAGAAAGATTGTTGCAAACCATTCTACTACTGCTAATTCAGGCCTATCCAGGATTGGGCTCAATGAGAATGAACTCTGGTGGTACAATTGGAAAATGCTCTCCAGCCAACATTATCTAGATCTAGCCTAATGAATCCCATTCCCTTTAGTCTTCCAATAGTAATTCCCAGCATCCCTAGTGTCATGGACCTGGTGACAAATTTGGAAATCGGTCTCCATGTGGAAAGCCTGAAAGTTAACTGAATGAATATTTTCTTACCATGTATGGGTTACTTTGTTTGAATGGTCCTTAACTCAACTGCCTGGTGTCAGGCTCTCCTATCATTCTCTTCAGGAAATGCAGCCTCAATTTGCATCCCTGAAAAGTGACTAAGAACCATGACCTTCTCTTTTTATATTTACCAGTACTTTTCTGGGTGGCTGGATCCTGCTTCAGAGCTCTCTTGTTCCATCTTTCCAAAATATTTTAATTTTTAAAATTTAATTTTTTGAAGATTTTTCTTATTTTTTATCTATTGATATAACTGACATACAATATTATATTAGTTTTAGGTGTACAGCATAGTGATTTGACATTTGTATACACTGTTAAATGATCATCACAATAAGTCTAGTTACCATTTGTCACCCTATGAACTTAATATAATGTTATTGACTATATTCCCTATGCTATACATCACCATGACTTTTTATTGTGTAACTGGAAGTTTGTATTTCTTAATCCCCTTCAACCCCCCCATCCCCCATCCCTCTGGCAATTACCAAAGTGTTTTCTCTGAGTCCTGGTTATATTTTGTTTTGTTTGTTTTGTTTTTAGATTCCATGTAGAGGTATTAGTTTTTCTCTTTTGCTTACCATAATACTTTCAAGGTCCATCCATGTTGCCACAAATGGTAAGAGCTCATTTTTTTATGGCTGAGTAGTATTTCATTGTATATGTATACCACATGTTCTTTATCCACTTGTCTGTTGATGGGAGAGCTCATGTTTTCTTACAGAATCTTTATAGTTTTGCAAGTTTTTGTATCTTTTTCAGAGGGAAATGATCCATATGTAGTTATAGATTTGGTGTGTCCATGGAAAGAGGTGAGCTCAGGATCTTCCTATGTTGTGATCTTGAACTCCTCTTCAATTTTAATTTTTTTTCCCTAGCTTCATTGAGATACACTTGACAATTAAAAATTTTTTATATTTAAGGTATACAACATGATGCTTTGATATATATGTACATTGTAAAATGTTTACCACAGTCAAGCTAATGATTATATTCATCACCTCACATTGTTACCTTTTATTGCTTTTGTGGTAAGAACAATTAAGATTGATTCTCTTAGCAAGTTTCAAGTATAATACAGTGTTATTAGCTATAGTCACCTTGTTGTACATTGAATCCTCAGAACTTATTCATACTATATAAGTGAAAGTTTGAACCCTTTGGCCAATATCTTCCCATCTCCTTTACTCCCAGACCCTGGCAACTACCATTCTACTTTCTGCTTCTAAAAGTCTGACTTTTTTAGATTCTCCATATAACTGTGTCATGAAGTATTTTTCTTTCTGTGTCTCACTTATTATTGGCATAATGTCTCCAAGTTTATCAATATTGTTGCAAATGATGGGATTTTCTTCTTTTTTAAAGATTGAATAATATTCCATTGTGTAACACATGTATATAATATTGTGTATTGTATATACACTATTATGTATATGTGTATATATGTGTGTGTACATATTGTACATATATACACACAATATTGTGTATTAATTATATACATATATGTATATATGTGTATATACACAAAACACAATGGAATATTACATTTTCTTTATATATGACATTTTCTTTATTCATTTATTTGTTGATAGACAATTAGTTTTTTTGCTGATGGACAATTGTTTTCCCATTTCCCTTGTTCCATCTTGAATGAGCTTATCTTACTTTTTGAAAATGCCACTCTCTCAAAGTCTAGATGTGGCCTCACTACATTCTCTGTAATTGAACTCCATCTTTCTCATTGAGTTTGCTTACATTGATTGCACCTTTTCATTACTTTCTTACTTATTTATATATGTATATGCTATATATACTGTTGTGCTCTTCAGGAAGAAAATACTTCTGTTGTCTGATGAATTTTCCTAGTTTCTTATCTTGTGTTGGGAGAAGACTGCCAGCTTTTCCTCTGAAATAAGGCATTTCACATGCTATGTGAACAGGAGAGAGAATTACTTCTGATGCTTGTGTTTGTTTGACTTGAATTTCTCATCATTGTTTCTGCAAGGAAACTCCTTTGATAATCATGTAACTAGGATTTCTGAAGTCCAGCCCTGTTGTTGTTGTTGTTGTTTCCCTCTTTGAGGTAGATGTGTACACCTTTTGGGACTTTGGTGACATAAAATTTGGAGCAACCCCCAAAATATTAGTCTGTCATTGAATATTTTCTATCTTGAAAAAGTGAAATCTCAACCATAATTGAAGCTCACCTATCTCTGGCTATAAAAAGAGAAGAGCATGAAATCTTTGGAGACTGAAGAAATTCTCCTTACCTGGGCATATCACATTAAGAGGAATATATTTGGCCATCAGCTAGAAACCTTGACCAAAAGTATTAAGCTGTTATTCTTATTAATTATTGTGTGTCCTTCTCCTGAATACCAGAAGTTTGCAGTATATTGATGAGCTCACTCTATCATTTTTCTGTTTTATCTCACCAGGAACTTCTCACCCAGGTGTTCAGAAATGTCAGTCTTTGAAATTTCAATGGTGTTCTCAATTCCTGAGAGACAATATTTAACTGGGGAATTGATTGGAAGCTTTGAACCAGAAGGTCAGGTTATTGAAGAATAGAGCTCACCAGCAGAGACAGTAATGAGAAAAACAGTGTTTGGAAAAATTTGTTTTGAATCACTGACTGACTTTATTCTCAAAATGTGTGGAGATTGGTGTAGGAAAGAGCTTAGAGCCTGATATTTTGGGATGTCAGCTCTTCCCAAAGACATTTCTCTTTTCAGGTGTTTGCTGAGCTTTGGCAGGAAAACAACCCCCCATGCTGTGACAGGCAAGACACAATCCAGCAACAAAGCAGTTTTTTCCCCCCCAGATAGATTTTAACAGAAAATTGCCCTTGCCTGAAGGCTTCGAGGTGGAGGCTCTTGGGAGTAAATGACAAAAAGGAATTTAGCAGTAGGTCCTTTCAATTACTTAAGGTCAGTCAGGGGTATAATTTTTTTTTTTTTTTAGTTTCTATTTTTTACCTCTAGTAGTTAAAAATAAAACTTCTAATCTTCCTTCTAAAAACCTTGTGGTCAACTCAATGATCCCCATTAATTATTTCTATGTTAAGTACTTTCATTTGTCTCTTGGTTTTTGAGCAAGACAAATCTTTTCTGTGTTTTTAATCAGGTCATGATGTAACTGATGCACTATGCCTATAGTGAACAGAACTGGAAGAAAGAATTCTTTTTATTCACTTATGGATCTTGTAGGAGAAAACTGACTTCACACCTTTTTTTAAAATTTATTTTTTATTCCTTGAAAAGAGATAAATTTCTTTGGAGACCAATGCAAGGGGGATATTTCTTTCCATTCCACTCTTACCCTCTTGCCCTCTAAGCAAATCTTTGCTTTCAGCACATGGAATAGATATTTCTTTTATAATACCAAATTGTCTGCCTAAAATAAAATTAGCTCAAAATACACACACACACACACACACACACACACACACACACACACACACAAACATTTTTCAGAAATTTGACATAAAATAAGAAAGAGAAAACATTTACTGAGTATACATAAAATATGTTGGGTCTAGCACTTAGGTTTTTTTCTACAATATGTTTTCAATTCTCACAAAAAGTTTATGAAATATAACCGTCCCCATTTTACAGATAAGGAACTAAGGACATTTTCACTGTTAATAGGTAACTTAATCAAGGTTACATAGCTAATAAAAGGCAGAGCCTGGTTTTAAACTTGGAATTATCTGATTTTAGAATTCTAATTCATATCCATCATGCAATATTTCCTCTAAGTATAGAAGTATCTCATAATACTCAGAATATGTGTTTTATTCCATAATTAAGTTTCAGGTATTACTCAAGAAGGCAGAGTATTTATTTAGCATTTACAGATTTTTGTGACTACCATTGTATCAGGCATCTATTGTACTGTGTTAAAATGTAAGCAGACAGTAAATTATGGAGTTTCTAAGATTTGAAGTCACCTAAAGCAATTAAAAGAATGAGTGGAATGAATATAGGCATACACCAGAGATATTTTGGGTTTGGCACCAGACCAGTGTAAAAAGGTGAATATCACAATAAAATGAGTCAAGTGAAGTTCTTTTTGTTTCCAGTGCATATAAAAATTGTGTTTATACTCTACGATAGTCTATTAAGTGTGCAGTAGCATTATATCTAAAAAAGATCAGTGTACACACCTCAGTTAAAACTATTTTATTACAAAAAATGCTGAGCATCATCTGAACCTTCAGCAAGTTGTATCTTTTTGCTGGTGGGGGTGCTTGCCTTGATCCTTATGGCTGCTGACTGATCAGATAGGCGGTTCCTGAAGGTTGGGTGGTTGTGGTAAATTCTTAAAATAAAGTAGTGAAGTATGCAAAATTGATTGACTTTCCTTTCATGACTGAATTCTCCGTTGTAGTATGTAGTGCTGTTTGATAGCATTTTACCCACAGTAGGACTTTCAAAATTGGAGTCAATACTCTCAAACTCTGATGCTGTGTTATCAACTAAATCTGTATAATATTCTATATTTTTAATTGCCATTTCCACAGTCCATGCAGTATCTTCACCAGGAGTAGGTTCCATCTCAAGAAACTATTTCCTTTGCTCATCCATAAGAGGCAGTCTTAAAGTTTTATCATAAGATTGCAGCAATTCAGTCACATCTTTAGGCTCCACTTCTAATTCTAGTTCTCTGGCTGTTTCTGCCACATCAACAGTTACTTCCTTCACTGAAGTCTTGAACCCCTCAAAGTCACTATGAGGGTTGGAATCCACTTCTTCCAAAGTCCTGTTCATGTTGATATTTTGACTTCTTCCTATGAATCACAAGTGTGCTTAATGGCTTCTAGAATGATGAATCCTTGCCAGAGGGTTGTAGTTTATTTTGCCCAAATCCAGCAGAAGAGTCACTATCTCTGGCAAAATATATTTCTTAAATAACAAGACATGACATAACAAGAATGACTTCTTCACCCATGGGCCACAAAATGGACATTGTGTTAGCAGGCAAGAGAACCAATTTTATCTCACTGTATACCACCATCAGAACTCTTATGTGACCAGATATATTTTCAATGAGCAGTAATATGTGGAAAAGAATCTTTTTTTTTTTTTTTTGAGTAGTAAGTCTCAACAGTGGGCTTAAAATATTTAACAAACTATTTTGTAAACAGATGTGCTATCTTCTAGTCTTTGATTTTTCATTTAGAGAGCATAGGTAGAGTAGATTAGCATAATTCTTAAGGCCTTTAGTATTTCTGGAATAGCAAATGAACCTTGGCGTCCACTTAAATTCACCAACTGCATTATCCCCTAACAAGAGAGTCAGCCTGTCCTTTGAAACATTGAAGCCAGGCACTGACTTCTCCTCCTCTCTAGCTAAGAAAGTCCTATATGGCATCTTCTTCTAATAGAGGCTGTTTCATTGCATTAAAAATCTGTTGTTTAGTGTAGCCTCCTTCATTAATTGTCCTAGCTAGATCTTGGAGAATTTACTGTTAGCTTCTACATCAGCACTTGCTGCTACCCCTTGCACTTTTATGTCATGGAGATGGCTTCTTTCCTTAAACCTCATGAACCAACCACTGCTAACTTCCAGTTTTTCTTCTGCAGCTTTCTCACCTCTCTCAGCTTCATAAAATTAAAGACAGGGCTTTGCTCTGGAGTAGGCTTTGGCTTAAGGGAATGTTGTGACTGGTTTGATCTTCTGTCTAAACCACTAAAACTTTCTGCATATCAACATGACACTAGTTTGTTATCTTATCATTCATGTGTTCACTGGAAGGCACTTTTAATTTCCTTCAAGAATTTTTCCCCTGTGTTCACATAAAAGATAGCTCCAAAAACTTACGAGGAGAAGAATAGTGCCTTTTATTTACTCCTACTTTTGCCCATTTCATTGATCTTTCTTCCTTTTCAAATGTTCAAGTTTCTTCTGTTAATGTTTCTTTTCTGTTTGGAGAACTTCTTATAGCCATTCGTATTTGCTAATAAATTCTCTAAGCTTTCCTGCATCTAAGAATGCCTTTATTTCCTCTTTGTTTCCAAAAAATATTTTTACTGGATATAGAATTCAAAATTTGTGGTTCTGTCCTTTCAGCATTTGAAATATGTTTTGTCACTTCTTTTTGGCTGCATAGTTTCAGATGAGATCTCCATCATCATTCAGCTCAGTGTTCTCCTGTATATGGCATTTCACTCTAGCTGCTTTCAAGAGGTTTTCTTTCTTTGATTATTAGAAGTTTGATTATGAAGTGTGGATGTGTGGCATAGATTTCTTTGAGTGTTTGGAATTTCCTCAATTTCGTGAATTTGTAGGTTTAGGGTTTTCACAGACTGGGGAAATTTTTGTCCATTATTTGTGTGAATATTTTTTAGCTCCACATTTGTATTTGATGCAAGATGCCTAGCTTTTGGCCTGTCTTAATCATTTCAAGATTTTGACTTAAACTGAGAGATGTGCAAGTCATTCTTTCACTTGAACACTTAGAGGCTATTATATGGTTATTAAATGGTCTAACTTTAATATTACTATATCTCAGGGAATAGGGAAGAGAGAGAAGGGGAAGAGAGATGGGGAAACAGTTGTTATGTAAAGTAGCCAGAACATGCACATTTGCTGGTTAAGTTACCATCTCCAAAGAGTGTAGTCTGTGGGGCTCCAAAACAATTACAGTAGTAACATCAAACATCGCTGATCAAAGATCTCCATAAAAAAATAGTAATAATGAAAAAGTTTGAGATATGAGAATTACCAAAATGTGACACAGAGACATGAAGTGGAGAAAATGTTAAAAAATGGCACTGATAGACTTACTTAATGATGGGTTGCCACAAAACTTAAATTTGTTTAAAAAATGCAGATTTGTAGAAAAATCTGTGAAGTGCAACAAAGTAAAGCACAATAAAATGAGATATGCATGTAGTAAATTTGGTAACAGAATATGACAATGTCAGAATATACTAGTGTCAGAGAACTTAATAGATGTGTAATGTTCAAGAAGTCACTAAATCTTTTTTTTAACTTACTTTTTAGAGCAGTTTTAGAATCCCAGCAAAATTGAGAGAAAGATACAGAGATTTCCCAAATATTTCCTGCCCCCATACTTGTATATATCCCCTCATTATCAACATCCTTCACCAAAGTGGTAACTTTTGTTACAGTTGATGATGCCTACTCTGACACACCATAATCACTCCAAATCCATAGTTTACCTTAAGGTTCACTGTTGTATTGTACATATCATTAATCTTTACAGCTTCTGTTTCCCATATACAAAATAATTACTTGTATTTGTAACATGATTTATTATTAACAAAAAAATTTCTCTTTAATACATTTTCTTATTTGAACCTTACCAGAACCAGGTAAAACGGATGCAATTACCCTAATTCTACAGATGGAAAAACAAAGAGGCTAAGTGGCTTGCCTAAAGTCAAATACTATTAAGTTAGCAGTTAGGTGAATGTCAATTCTAATGTAAAATCAAATGCCCATAGTTTTGACAAGATTGTGAAGAGTAAGTAACATAAAGTTTGTGAAAATATTTTGCAGTTTATAAAATCCTATAAATATTGGCGATAATGATTATCCAGTTTTAGCTATTTATTCTGGATTATTATTGGAGATCTAATTCTCCATGAATACTTACTTATCCCTTTGGTACCCAAGATGTCTGTAATATGGACAAAAGAATAGGACAGAAGAGAACTTTTTTTTTTAGCTCAAACATCTACCCAATCTAACTCAGAGATCTACACAGTACCCAGCACTCCTTGGAAGCATTTTATATTCAGAATAGGAGGATATTTCATTAATAGGAAGGAATTCCACAATGTACACAATGTTTCTGAATTTATCACAGTAGCTTAGCTTCATGGAGCATTATTGACTCTGTCCCTTCTAGGCATTTGAAAGGGGAAGTCCTTTTGACATTGGGGTGCCTATAGTTTGTGCCATGGCCCTCTGATTGATGCTATGTGTTTAGAACTAGGTGAGCTGGGGACCCTCTCTTGACTTTCCCAACAGACAATCTCAGTGCCTTCTTCATTATCCCAGGTACCCAGAACAATTCTTGGCATCTCCTACCCCTTATCCTCATAGCAAAACTCCTACTCTCTAGAGATGCCATCTGTTTTTGTTAATTCCTCTTGAAGACCAAACCCTTCAGTGGATGTGAAGAATAAAGGAGTTCATAATAAAATGTGGAAAAGATCCATTCAAAGCATTTAGGTACAAAAATGACTTTGTGTGTGTAAAAGAAACAGAGAGAGGGAGAGAGGTCAGGAGAGAGAACTAACAAGGAAGAAAAAATCAAAATCATAGTTTGTAATCACTGCTGGAGAGAGACACAAGACTATAGCAGAGACAGAAAAGGAACAAGTTCTTCATTTACTTGTGTGTTCACTAATTGCCTGACAAATCTGTGTGAATGGTAATTTATTGAACTATAAAAGGAAGACAAACAAAGGGTAAATGAGAAAATTTAGAGTATCAGAGGCCCCCAAAATATAGAGGTTGTGGGAAACCCTAGAATACATAGGCTCTGTTTTAATACTCCTAATACTTTGGGTTGGATGATTTTTTTGTTGTGGGAGTCTGTCCTGTGCATTGTTGAGTGTGTAGAAGCATTCCTGGTTGCTACCCACTAGATGCATCCCTCTCCAAATTGTGGCAATCAAAAATGTCTCCAGATGTTGTTAAGGTATCATTTGAGATGAAGATGGAGGACAAGGAAGTAGTATAGCAAAATCACCCCTGGTTGGGAACAATTGGTTGAAATCTTTGACCTAAAGGCATGCTAAGTTAGAAAAAAATGTAGACTCAATATAGAATATTATAGAATATTAACAGTGGAAATATTTTGTGTTGAAGATAGAAATAATCTTAAATTCTTCTTTGGTCAGCTTCTCTAGAGTTTTAAACATTTTGTGAAGAACATGCACTCTTTGTGTAACCATAGTAAAGGAATGTTAATGATGCTCTTAAGAGTAAAGGTACTCGAATTAACTTTGTGAGTACTCTGGTGAGTGAAGGTACATTTTGAGAAAACAGCAACTCATGGGGTTCTAATGAGAAGAAATAAGGAAGAAAATTATATTTGACTAGGGGAGGTAGAATATTCACCAAAAAGAAGGAAGGAGGAAGACAAAGAATCAGGAAAGAAGTAAAGTTTTCATGAATTAAAGATTCCTTTCATCTGCTTAGGCATGGGATTGAGCTCCCAAGCATTGAAGCATGGAATAGTGACATATATTTATGTCATACACAAGTGCACAGTGCACTCTTTTAAGGAAAGAGTGAACACCAGCAAATATGAATGATTATACATGGTTGATGGTATCTCTAAATGATTATACATGTATTATCTTCTTGTTTATGACTCAGAAATATTGCCATCTTTTAGGCTATTGTCACACCAATTGAGTCTTCAGCAGAGAATCCCCTGACTGAAGGAAACTCCTAAGATCACAAGATGATAGGAGGAACTCAAAGATCAAACATTCCATTAAGAGAATGGTTTTAGATGAATGAATAAAGAAAATGTGGTCCATATATACAATGGAATAATACTTAGCTATCAGAAAGGATGAGTACCCAACTTTTGTTCAACATGGATAAAACTAGAGGAGATTATGCTAAGTGAAATAAGTCAAGCAGAGAAATTCAATTATCATATGGGTTCACTTCTTTGTGGAACATAAGGAGTAGCATGGAGGACATTTGGAGAAGAAAGAGGAAAATAAAGGGGGGGAGATATAGAGGGGGAGACAACCCATGAGAGACTATGGACTCTGGGAAACAAACTGAAGGCTTTAGAGGGGAAAGGGATGAATGGATGGGTTAGCCCAGTGATGAGTATTAGGGAGGGCACTGATTGCATGGAGCACTGGGTGTTACATGCAAACAATGAATCATGGGACACTACATCAAAAACTAATGATATACTGTATGGTGGCTAACATAACATAATAAAAAATAAAAATATATATTATATATATGAAGAGAGAGAGAGAGAGATTGTTCCAGGATACAGCTTTTCCCCCCTTCATTTCCATTAAGGTTTTTATTACAGCAAGATTAAAATCTTTGAATGCAAAATGTGGTTCCATTAGCCAGAGGAATAATATTTGCCTTAGATTTTTTCCTCTAAAGAATGAATTTTAATGTTTAGACATTATATTTTTTTCTTTCAACCCTTTATTGTTTCACAGACATATTCTGAATACCCTCTCAGAACTAAGGCACTCTACTAGTATCTTAAACAAACAATAGCATCTTATGTCATTTTACTATCATGTGGCTCCCACTGAGGTCTTCCTCTTGGGTAGTACCTCTCTCTCAAAATATCCAAATGTCTCAAATTACCTTAAATCTGCCTTTTGTCCCAGTCAAAATACATGTTGGCTCAGAGAGCCAGAAGATGAGCCAGGACATGAAAGATGAAAAATTCTGATTCTGACACCAATTCCAATAAGTATGCTTTTTTCACACCATGAAGCAATTAACTCAATTCTGACACTATCTGCCTGGAGTTAATGTCAGGCTTCACAGGTTAAGGGGGTGGTCCTAAAGGACTGAACCCTCTTCAGACTCCAACTGCAAGTCCCTGTTGTCACCTGGGCTTCTAAAGTACCATCTATAGATTGGATGTTCCACAACAAATTTCCTAAGGAGGGATTAATTTGCTAGAGTGGTTCACAGAACTCAGAGAAGCATTTTGCTCACTAGAATACTGGATTATAAAAGAATATGACTTGGAAACAGCCAGATAGGAGATGTATTGGGCAAATTATGGAGAAAGGATGTGAAGCTTCCATGCTTTCTCTGAGTTCATCATTCTCCCAGCACTTGCCACTAACCTAGAAACTCTCCAAATCCTGTGATTTGGGATATTGTGGAGGCTTTATTACATCACATAATTAACTAAATCATTGATCATTGGTAATTGAACTCAATTGCCAGTTTCTCTCCTCTCCCCAGGGGTGAAGGGTGAGACTGTAAATGCCAACTCTCTAATTACGTGGTTGACTTCCTGGAAATCAACCCCCATCCTTAGGTTATTAGGAATTCTCCAAAGTCATCCCATTAACATAACAAAACACATATTTATCATCTCAGCATTTAGGAAATTCCAAGCTTTGTGCCAGGAATGGGGAGGAAGACCAAATATATATTTCTTTCTTTTTTTTTTTTAAGATTTTATGTATTTATTTGACAGACAGAGATCACAAGTAGGCAGAGACAGTCAGAGAGAGAGGGGGAAGCAGGCTCCCTGCTGAGCAGAGAACCCAGTGCGGGGCTTGATTCCAGAACTCTGAGATCATGACCTGAGCTGAAGGCAGAGACTTAATGCACTGAGCCACATAGGCACCCCCAAATATATATTTATTATTATAAATCACAGTATCACAAAGGTACATGTACAGAATGGTGACAAGAAGGATACTGATTGAGAAGAGAACATACTGTGAACATCAGAAAATGCATAGAATGCCAAATATATATTTATTATTATAAATCACAGTATCACAAAAGTACATGTACAGAATGGTGACAAGAAGGATACTGATTGAGAAGAGAACATACTGTGAACATCAGAAAATGCATAGAATGCTGGAGAAATTATCAGTTAAGGTAAACAACACTAAGTCTCTCTCTTGAAAGGTTTAAATGATGGAGTGTGAATTCCTCTGAGTGATTGTCACACAAATAGACTAGAGGAGTTGTATAAAACCACCAATCTTTCCTTTTATGCTATCCAATTTACTGAGAGGAAGGTTGGAGTTCAAAGAAGATTGAAGATGGGTTCTAAGTCATCAGACTTGGCACTGGACCGGAGATCTTCTGAGCAGATGGATTACAGGCATGGACTTTGGAATCAAAGGGACTTGAGATTGAGTTTAGTTAGGCTCTAACACTATCTAGCTGAATGGCTTTGGGGTTGTTTCCTAACATTTCAGTTCTTGTGTCCTTATTCTTAAAGAGGGAGTAATAATGGTACTTCTCACCAATAGTGTGCTGGTAAATAATGACCAGCTCTTTGGAGGGAAAAAAAATACTGAATTGTTGCATTTGCTGATTGTTCTTACATCGATAATCCCAGCATGGCTTAGTTTCAAGCTACCAGTGTGATGTCACTGAATGTGGACATGGGAAGTGTTGCAAAGTGCAAAGAAATGCTCTCATAAACTGACACAAGCTAGCTCTAACACATTGCTGCCTATCACAAAGGGTACAGGCAGGATTGCCTAAATACTGCTGGTCAACCACTTAGCATAGCACCTGGAAATTAGTAGAGGTTCAGTACTGCTTTTTGTTTTTTTTAAATTTAATTTGTGGGTATGTGTGTGTTTATTCCAAAATTCATTGTTTGTGCACTACACCCAGTGCTCCATGCAACACATGCCTTCCTTAATACCCCCCACTAGGCTTACCCAACCCCCACCCCCCTCCCCTCCAAAACCATCAGTTTGTTTCTCAGAGTCCACAGTCTCTCATAGTTTGTCTCGCCCTCTGACTTCCCCCAACTCACTTCTCCTCTCCATCTCCCAATGTCTTCCGTGTTATTCCTTATCCTCCACAAGTAAGTGAAACCATATGATAATTGGCTACTGTTTGAAGGCACTTCCTAGAGCTCCTGGTTTCAAGTACAGTGCCCTTTTCACAGCATCCTGCTGCTTTTCTTGATGCAGCACACAATCTTATGAATCATGTCTCCTGTAGGCACAGGGATGGATTGATTAATGCAAGTACTATGTTCCTTGTCTCTAGATGCTTCCAGCATCCATTTCATGCATTTCTGTTGTTTTGAAATCACAGTTTAAAATCATTTATCAAAGTCTGGCTGCCTGAGAATTTTCTCCCTACTTGAATGGCATCAATCTGTTCTTTATCTTTGGAGCTACAAGGTCAGCCTCTGGGTTTACCTTGTTCTCTAAGGGTTTCAATAGTTTTGTCAAGGAGCATTCCCCTTCTGTTTAGCCCAGGTGACTATTGAAACCTTCAGGGTTTCAATAGTTTTGACAAGGAGCATTCCTCCTCTGTTACCCCTTCAAATAGTCATCCAGATTTCTGTAGCCCTTGTCTCCTATGGCTTGGAGGGCAGCCTGAGCGTGCTTGTGTGGGTCTGGCAGACCCGTGTTTATAGTCATATGACACCTCTTCTACCTAAGGGGCTATCTCCTCTAATATATCTTAGATTATGATACAGAATCTTTCCCAAATATCCACTCTGAGACAGCCTGTGATTTTCTGATCCCTTGTTCTCTAAATCATGCTGTATTTACACAAATTAAAATGCCTTTAAATCTTAGTGAAGACTATAAAGCAAAATGAATTTGTCTGTCTGCTTCTACTCTTTCATTTCCCCCCCCCATATCTTCTAGAATACCTGTCTTTTTCACATAAGATGCTGAAAGCCCTAATGCAGATTTTCCCACTCTCACCCCCTGCTGGGTCTTCTTAATATTTCCAAGATCCTATTTGTTAAGTGATAAAGAATGGTTCTAAGTTTATCAAATAAAATTATTTCTGCTGATTTTGGTTCCCAATATGAAATTCCTTCTAGATCTTGCAATTTAGATTATTGGAACTATTAATGTATGTACCTACCAAACGTCCCAGAGTAATACCAAAAGATTATCACTAACATTATAGCAGAGGTATACAGGATGAGAAGGGCTGTGCTCAGTTGGAGGACTGGAATTTGGAGCAAATATTTGGAAATAGTGCAGATAACACTGTGGCAAAGTAAGTTTTTTTCCTAACTCTAGTGGGATAACAATACAACTCAGGCAATAATTTTCTTAAAATCTCTCTCAAATTTTGAAATTTAAAATGATCAAATCTTTTGCTCCCTTAATATGTAGAGCTTAATGAACTATGGTTCATTATAGCCATGCATAGAGATTGTGCTTTGCTGGAACAATTTCCCAGACTCTATGTCTAATAAGCTTTTGTATCATATTTTTTCTGGAAAAACCTGGGCTAGTAGAACAAACCACTGTATGCAAAATAGGTAGTAATTCCCGAGTTTGGGGGAGTTAGCTAACAGAGGTATTCCTTGTATGTGCTATCTGTTATGAAATTCTAGACTCTTCCCAATAAATGTAATTTTGTATTTCATAAATCTGTTAGTGTCACTACTTTTTTGGGGCACTTTATGTCATTGGATTTACATATTTTGCAAGGACTACTTGGATTTTAGATATATTGTATCTTCATAATTTTTTTTTGTCCCTTCAGTGTCTCTCACTTGGCTCAGAAGAGAGAAGGCATTTACATCTGCACACTTCACAGAGATTTTGCCAAGTTCATTTTATTGGGGCTATTTCTGATTGTAGATTTCTCAATGGGCACATGCACTTCCTGAACCAATCTATCAACCAAAGGTATTGATTGAATACCTCTGTTCACAAGGTGCAGGCTGGGGTTGGTTCCAAAAACAATAATGTATTATATATCTGTCAAAGACCTTTCAAAAGAAAGCTCTGAGCACACAATCTTATTTTATTATTCTCTCTGAGAAAGATTAATGGAAAATAGATTTCATTCCACCTTTGCATCTCTTCACACAAGCCAAAAGATATTTCATGTCTTGCTCAAGGTCATGCAAAGAATGACAGTGAAAAACTGACATCTTATGTCACAATCAAAGACATAAATTAAGTGTTCACAGAGGACTTTCAAGTCATGGCCAGTGTAGTACCTGGGGTATCCTTTCTGCATTTTCTTAAGTATTGGTTTCAGCAAAATCCAATTTGTGCAGGAGGTAATCTGATTATTGACATTATCAATCTGCAGAATGCAGGGTCAGCATTGACTTTCCACTTGGCCATTCTCAACAGCTGGGCAAGGTAAGCATAATCACAGGCAAATTTCAACTGGTCCCCTTGTTCAATTTGTGCTTACCTACAAGTTCTTAAAATACAATAAGCTGCTGTCTCAGAACCTCTCAAGCGTATCATAATTTTCACTTCTCTGAGCTGAGATCTTCTGATTAGGACTTGACAAGAATAAGACTTTGACCTTCAATCCACTGATGGGGGGGGGGAATGCATGTTTGCATTTATTTTTAAAATGCTGAAATAGAGGTTGAATTGATAGCAACCACTGACCTTGAGGAAGTGTTGAGATCTTGTCATCTTGTTATCCTAAAGAGGAGATCACACAAACCCAAAACCAAACCAAACATTTCAATCATAACATAAATGCCAATTTAATTATTTGATTTGGATAACAATAAATGCCAGTTGCCCCAATTTTTTAAAATTTATTTATTTGTCAGAGAGAGAGGGAGAGAGAGCGAAGGAGCACAGGCAGACAGAATGGCATGCAGAGGCAGAGGGAGAAGCAGGCTCCCCGCCAAGCAAGGAGCCCAATGTGGGACTCGATCCCAGGATGCTGGGATCATGACCTGAACCAAAGTCAGCCGCTTAACCAACTGAGCCACCCAGGCATCCCCAGTTGCCCTAGTTTTGTGGGAAAGACATGTGTGGTGAGATGAAGAGAATGGTATTCTTAGCCATCCCACTATGGGTTATACTTTTCTGCTTCCTTGCATGACTGATGATTTTAGTTGGTTCTGGCATTAGGAATTTTACCTCATTAGGTTCTGGATGATTTTGTATCACTCTAAATATTCTTTACCTTTGTTTTGGCATGCAGTTAAGTTACTTGGAAACAGTTTAAATCTTTGTATTTTTGATTTTAAAATTTTTCAATGGGATCAGAATAGCACAATTCCCCACTAAGGCAAAATTATTCCAAGCACTCTACCCAGTGCTCCATGAATGATGAGGTTTTCCAATCTGTCTGGTGATAACAAAAACTATCATCTGAACTGTATGATCACTGGATGCTGCTTTCTCTAATCTTTCAAAGAGTTCTTCCTCTTGACTTTGGGTAATTTCTTCATAGATATACAATGGAATGATGAATAATCCAGTAGGACTCTGCAGATCTCTGGGGTTCTTCTTTTTTTTAATTTTTAAAAGATTTTATTAATTTATTTGACAGACAGAGATCACAAGTAGGAAGAGAGGCAGGCAGAGAGAGAGAGGGAGAAGCAAGCTCCCTGCTGAGCAGAGAGCCCGATGTGGGGCTCAATCCCAGGACCCTGAGATCAGGACCTGAGCAGAAGGCAGAGGCTTTAACCCACTGATCCACCCAGGTGCCCCTGGGGTTCTTCTTGTGTAGTGTTTCCTCCTTGGTATTCTCTCCTGACAGTTCCAGTTGGCTTGTTTCCCCAGAGTTTTAGTTCTGCCTACTCAAGTCAGGGAGTCCACAGGCCTCTGCCTTGATTTCTTGCTCCCTCCACTGTGGCCTGGAAACTCTTGAGAAAATAAGCTGGGCCAGTCATGGGCTTATCTCATTTTTTTTCCATTTCTGTAAGATCACTGTTTTTGTTGCCTGATGTATAGTGTCTTTGAACTGTTTTTATATATTTTGTCTTTTAAAATTTTTGTTTGGTTGTTTGAAATGGCAGGGTAAATCTGGTTCCTGTTATCACATCTTAGCAGAAGTAGAAGTTCTTTTTGATTATGTGAGTGGTAGAAACTACAACTAATAAAGTAAGTGATGCTATCATCAAAAGCCAATAGACAATGGGCCAGGAGAAATATTATTTCACAATAGTTAGCTTCTGGTAGCAGATCATATTTGGGCTGAAGCAAAGCAATAGGAATCCGGATGCTTGAGAGCCCCCTAAAAATGAAGTATGTATGATGTTTCTCCCATGGCCATGCTTTTTTCTTTTCCTTAAAGTAACAATGCTCTTGAGTTACCCACCAATATTTATTGTGCAATCATGTAAACAGTAATACAGTGTGATTCTTTGCAAAATGCCAATAGCTGATGTAAGAGGACATTTTTCTTCATCATGACAAACAAACAAAAAAACCCACCTTCTTCCCATTTTGGGGAACCGCTCTTCTTTATCTAATTCAGGAAAATGGCAGATCCTTAAAGTACATATTGCATTAATACAGAGACTCCTGTCAAGGAGAAGTTCTTGAGAGATTGTTGTAGTTTTTCTTTACTCTTTCTGGGATTTGATTCTCACTTATCAGTCAGGAGCATAAAATTTTTTTTCCTTTCAGTTCTGTCAGGTTTGCTTCAGGTATTTTGATGTTTTGTTGCTTGGTTAATACATATATAGGATTGCTAAGTGAATTGACCCCTTTATTATTAGGTCATGATACTCTTTGTCTATAATATTTTTCTTTGCTCTGAAGATATTAATGTAGCCTCTTCTGCTTTTTTTTAATGCTTACATGCTGTATGTTTTTCCATCCCTTCACTTTCAACCTACTATTTCATGTTTGCAGTGAATTTCTTGCAGGCAGCATACAGTCAGCCCATGCTTTCTTATCCATTTTAATGATCTCTGATTGCCTGTACTCTCTTCTAGGATATTTATGGTTTTGAATCTTACATTTAGGTCTTAATCCATTTTGAGTTTATTTTTGTGTATGGTATAATAAAGTGGTCTGATTTCATTCTTTTGCTTGTAGCTGTCCAGTTTTTCCAAAACAATTTTTTGAAGAGACAATCTTTTTCCCATTGCAAATTTTTGCCTCCTTTGTTGAAGATTAACTGACAATATGCTCATGGATTTCTTTCTGGGCTTTCTACCCTGTTCTGTTGAGCATGTGTCTGTTTTTGTGCCAGTACCATGCTGTTTTTTTCAAAAGATTTTTTATTTTTTATTATTATTTTTTTTAATAAACATATAATGTAACCCCACCATGCTGTTTTGATTACTACAGCTTTGTGGTACAACTTGAAACCTGAATTGTGATACTTCCAATTTTCTTTTTCTTTTTCAAGGTTGTTTTGACTATTTGGGGTCTCTGTGGTTCCATACAAATTATAGGATTATTTGTTCCAGTTCTGTAAAAAATACTGTTTGTATTTTGATAACAATTATATTAAATATGTATGTTGCTTTGAATAGTATAAATATTTTAACTATACTTGCTCTTCTCATCCATGAGCATGGAATATCTTTCCATTTATTTATGTTGTCTTCAATTTTTTTCATCAATGTTTTATAGTTTACAGAGTAAAGGTCTTTTATCTCCTTGGTTACAACTCAACACCCAGAAAACAAATAATCCAATTAAAAGTGGACAGAAGACATGAACAGACATTTCTCCAAGGAAGACCTCCTGATGGCCAACAGATACTACAGATGCATGAAAACATGCTCAATGTTACTATCATTAGGGAAATGCAAATCAAAATTAAAATGAGATATCACCTCAAAACTGTCAGAGTGCTAAAGTCAAAACACAAGAAACTACAGGTATTAGCAAGGATGTGTAGAAAAAGGAACCCTCATGTGCTGTTGGTGGGAATGCAAATTGTTGAATTCACTGTGGAAAACAAAGGTTCTTCAAAAATTTAAAAATAGAACTACCCTACAATCCAGTAATCACATTATGGGGTCTTTATCCCCAAAATAGAAGAACACTAATCCAAAATGATATATTCAATCCTATGTATATTATTTACAATAGCCAAATTACAGAGGATGCCCAAGTAACCATCAGTAAATGAATGGCTAAGGAAGGTATGGTATATATAGGAACATTATTCAGCCATAAAAAATAATGAAATCTTGCCATTTACAACATGAATTGATCTAGAGAGTATAATGCTAAATGAAATAAGTCAGTCAAAGAAAGACAAATCCCATTTGACTTCACTCATATGTGGAATTTAAGAAACAAAACAAATCAAACCCAACACCCAAAAACAAACAATCCAGTCAAGAAATGGGCAGAAGATATGAATATATACTTCTCAAAGAAAACAAAAAATGGCTAACAGACATGAGAAAATGCTCCACATCATTGCCATTAGGGAAATACGAATCAAAACTACAATGAGGTGCCACCTTACACCAGCTAGAATGGCTAAAATTAACAAGACAAGGAACAACAAATGTTGGCAAGGATGTGGAGAAAGAGAATGTAAGCTGATAAAGCCACTCTAGAAAACAGTATGGACGTTCCTCAAGAATTTAAAAATAGAGCTACCCTACAACCCAGTAAATACTGGGTATTTACCCCTAAGATACTGATGTAGTGGAAAAAAGGGGGCACATATACCCCAATGTTCATAGCAGTGATGTCCACAGTAAGTAAACTATGGAAGGAAATAAGATATCCTTCAACAGATGAATGGATAAAGAAGATGTGGTTCATATGTACAATGGAACATTCAGCCATCAGAAATGATACTACCACTTACATTGACATGGATGGAACTGAAGGGTGTTATGCCAAGTGAAATAAATTAATCAAAGAAAGACAGTTATTCTATGGTTTCACTTGTACATGGAATATAAGGAATAGTGCAGAGGATCACAGGGACAGGAAGGGAAAACTGAATGGGGAGAAATCAGAGAGGAAGATAAACCATGAGAGACTCTTGGCCCTGGGAAACAAATTGAGGGTTGTGGAAAGGGAGGTGGGTTGGGGGATGGGGTAACTGGGTGATGGGCATTAAGAAGGATGTGTGATGTGAGGAGTACTGGGTGTTATACACAACTAATGAATCATTGAACAGTACATCAAAAACTAATGATGTATGTTTGCTAATTGAATTTAAATAAAAACTAAAAAAAAAAACAAATAAACAAAGGAAGAGGGAGAGGTAAACCAAGAAACAGACATTCAACATAGAGAATAAACAGATGGCTAGTGGTGGGGGTTGGGGGACGAATAGATGTGATGAGAATTAGGGAGTGTTCTTACTGTGATGAGCACTGAATAATGTGTAGAATTGTTGAATCACTATATTGCAAACCTAAAACTAATATAATACTCTATGTTAACTACACTGGAATTAAAATAAAAACTTTAAAAAATAGGACTTAAAAATAATCTTGTAAGTATTTCCTCTACATACATTGAACATCACATTGGATAGTATTATATTTTCATCAACCATAACAGAGAGCTCTAACAATTGATGAGGAGCAGAATACCATATTTTATTTATTCCTACTTTTACCCATTCCATTGGTCTATCTTTCTTTTCAAATGCTCAAGTCTCTTCTGTTATGCTTCTTTTCTATTTGGAGGACTTGTAGCCTTTCTTATTTGCTTATAACAAATTCTCTAAGCTTTCCTGCATCTGAGAATGCCTTTATTTCCTCTTCATTGCTAAAGAATATTTTTGCTGGATATAAAATCCAAAGTTAGTGGTTCTGTTCTTTCAGCATTTGAAATATGTTTGTCACTTCTTTTTGGCTGCATAGTTTCAGATGAAGTCTCCACGGTCTTTCAGATCAGTGTTCTCCTGTATATGGCATTTCATTCTAGCTGCTTTCAAGAGGTTTTCTTTCTTTGATTATTAGAAGTTTGATTACAATGTGTGAATGTGTGGCATAGATTTCTTTGGGTGTTTGGAATTTCCTTAACTTTGTGAATTTGTAGGTTTAGGTTTTTCACAGACTGGGGAAATTTTTGGCTATTATTTGTGTGAATATTTTTTAGCTCCACATTTTTTCCCTATCATTCTGGTACTCTGATAACATAAATGTAAAATATCTTGTTATGGTCCCACAGGTCTCTGAACTTCTGTTCATTTCTTCTAGTCTACCTTCTCTCTATTGTTCCAGCTGGATAAATACTATTGATTGGTCCTCAAGTTCAGTGATTCTTTCCTTTGCTGTTTCTACCCTATTTTAAGTATACCTAGTAAAGTTTTATGAGGAAAACCTATTATAATATTTTCATGTCTATAGTTTCCATTTGGTTCCTCTTTTTAACTTTTTTTTAGTTTTTTTCTTTTTCATTGGTTTCAAGAAAATCTGTAATTTTTGTGGAAGTATTTTTATAGTGGATACTTTGATATCTTTGCCTGTTAATTCTAATATTTAGTTATCTCTGCATTGACATTTCTAAACTGTCTTTTCTTCTTCAAGTTGTGATTTTCCTGGTTCTTCTTATTTGTATCTTTTATTTTAGCAGAAAGTTAGCCTCTTTAGCTTTAGTATACACATTCTGTCTTGCTTTTGTGAGTTTTAATGCCAATAACATCTTAGTTTTCAGAGCCCTTGAGGTTCTGATTGGTTCATGTTTGTTCTCCTTAGAGGTCTACTCAATTGATCTCAGCCTATTGATAATGATACTGACTGGCTAGGAATGTCTGGGGAACCCACCTAGTCTTGTATTCCTTATAGCAAGCCCTATAGAAATTTTCCCTGGGGTCAGTGTTGTGTCTGGACTAGCCCTTGTGGTTCTTTTTTTTTTTTTTTAAAGATTTTATTTATTTGCCAGAGAGAGAGAGAGAGAGTACAAACAAGCAGACAGAGAGGCAGGCAGAGGCAGCAAGAGAAGCAGGCTCCCCGCCGGACAAGGAGCCTGATGCGGGACTCTGGGATCACGACCTGAGCCAAAGGCAGTGATTTAACCAACTGAGCCACCCAGGCGTCCCACCCTTGCAGTTCTTATTATAATTGCAGGATGCATTTTAGAAAAAATCATCAGAGAACTTTAAGGAACAAGATTTATTTCTCACAGGTCCTGGAGGGTGTCAAGCATGCCTGAGGGCCACACAGTGAGGTTGCAGATAGAGAGAGAAGGAGACAGAGAAGGAGAGAAAGAGGGAGAGAGTGAGGGAGAATGGACCTGGAACTCTGCCTTTATTAGGGACCAAGGGTGGGTTTTTTAATGTTTTGCAAGTTTAGTTTTTATTGGCTAATTTAAAGCATAAGAGCAGGAATTAGGTGTGGGAAGGAAGAAGTGAGATCACTCAAGCAGTTAGTTATCTAGGTCTAGTTAGTTATCTAGGCTTTCTGAAAGAGGGAATTTTGGGTGGGGAGGGGGCAGCCTTATTCCTTATCCATTTGTTTTGCTAGTAGCTGTGTCACATAGCTGGCAATATGGTCATTCAGGGTTGATGTTTTCTGAGATGGATGCTTCAGCAATTAAAATCTTAATGTCAGGTGCTTACACTATGAGGCCATTCTGAAAATCTGCGTGGAATTTCAAGCTCTAGTTCAATTCTCGAACCTTCCTGTGTGTTGATTCTGGCCAGTTTCATGTCTGACTTGGTTAGACCTTCTTATGTAGGCTGTAGGAATCCCTTTCTCCAGTTCTCTCCTCTCCTTGATCTTGCCCTCACTCTCTAGTTTGGAAGGCTTTGGGTGCTGGGAAGGTCAGACCTTCCCAATCTGTCTTCCCTATTAAGCTGGAATATTTGGGGGTGCTGCCCTGGATGACTTGCTGTTGCTTGGTGGGAAATAGAATACCAAATTCTCCACCTGGTCTCTATTGGCACCACCAGTATGGGAGGAAAGTACTTACCCTGGCCTGCCTGCTCTCACGATGGCAACAGAAGATGGGACTCCCCAGTCAGCCTCTGCTGGCTCACAAGTGGTGGGCAGTTCATGGTGTTTGGATAGCACAGGGCTGATAAACAAAAGATACTGTTCTGCCCATCTCTTCCTTTCCTCATCCTTCAGCTAGAGTGAACAGACTTTTCTTGGGCCTTTTGTTTGTTTTGTCTATGCCTATTGGAGATTCTGGGTTAAAAGTCTCTTAAGCAGTCTGGAATATATATGGCAGATAAAAGGAAAATCCAGTATACTCACTACCATGTCATTCCTCAGGGCCTTAGTCCCTCATCATTCTGTCTTTCTCTTCTCTTTTTAGAGTTCTTTTACGATTGACTGTTAGATTATTTCCAGGATTTTTAGTTGTACTTGGAGGAGAGGAACAGAGAAAAGTGAGTCTATACTTTCTTTTCCAGAACTGGAAGGCTCATTAAAGTCTTTTGACATTTACATTTAGGATAGAATCCTTGGTTTAGCTCTATCCCTGGCTTGGACTGATGATTTAACAATTCATTTAAAGGCATACCCGGAGAATACAATACCTAATTTAGTTCAAACAAACACTCATGGCACATAATGTGTATGCACCAGACATTATGCAAGGTATTAAGATTTCAGCATTTAGTAGAAAAACAACCTCACATTCTAGTGAGGGAGACAGGCATGACAACAAACAGCACCAGGTCATTGAGTTGACTGGATTTCAGTTGAAGTTTGTATAAAATATGACAGGAAAATAGATGTGGGAGCAGGTAAGAGTGCCTACTTAGAAAGGCAGGGAGCCAGATATAAGTCCATAGAAGAGAAAATATGATGTGGTCCTTGATGTATATGTAGGGATTCATTTGACAGCAAAATCAGGGAAAATATTCTGCACAGAGAACACAGCATGAGCCAAAATGTAGAATGTAATGGTAACTGACAGTGTGGAAACAGTTGAGTAGCCAATTTTTCCAAAAGTAAAGGGCTTACTGGCTTAAAATGGCTTAAGTATAGAGAATATCAGTCACATTCCAAAAGTTTTTCCATTCTGAATTAGGGAGTTGGAAGTTGTTTCCTAGGAAATAGGAGCCATTGGAAGGCTTTTAAGTGGAAACATCAGAGGATGGCAGGAATATTTTAGAAAGGTTCCAATACCAATGTGGAAAATATATAATTGGAGATTAAATTGGAAGACAGGAATTAAGAAGTTAATTTTTTTTTCAAAAATCAATTATTCAAATGGATGTCATACAGGCATAAGGTAAAAATTCAAATAATGCAGAAAGTATAAAATAAAAAGTCTCCCTTCTCCTTGTCCTGGTCAACCCCCAACCTTCCTCCAAATGTAACTATAACCATAATTGAAATTGTTGCATAACTTTAGAAAAAATATTTCTTCTATCAAAGTATGCATATGTGCACACATACATATAGACATGCTCATGCATGCACAGATGCACACACAACTTTAAAATTCTATTTCTTTCTATTTTTGTTTTCTGAACTTCAAATGCAGAGAGTTGAGTTAATCATTCCCTTCAGTTTAAGGCATACTGTCATTATCACTAGTCTCTATAATGGACCTTTTAGATTTTTCTCCCCTTTACCATTAAGTCCCTGCCCCTCTCCATATGCTCCATGGTACATGACCATAAATTTGTGTGTTCGCTTATAAAATATTTAGTCTTATTTTTCATATGTATTCAATTTATATAAAGGATATAAAGGATATCTACAGGTTTCTTTTTCTTTTTTTTTTAATTTTTTTTAAGATTTTATTTATTAGTTAGAGAGAGAGCGAGAGCACAGGCAGACAGAGAGGCAGGCAGAGGCAGAGGGAGAAGCAGGCTCCCTGCCGAGCAAGGAGCCCCATGTGGGAGTCGATCCCAGGACGCTGGGATCATGACCTGAGCCCAAGGCAGCCGCTTAACCAACCGAGCCACCCAGGCGTCCCCAGGTTTCTTTTTCTTAAACTGTGTTTGTTCTATGTACATTTGTTGTTTGTATCTTTTTTTTTCTTTAAGCTTTATTTAAACATATAATGTAACCCCACCACCCTCTCCCAACCCCTCTTCCCCCCCACCCCCCTGTTTGTTTTATGACATTAAGAGACTCTTTTGGTTTGTCTCCCTCCCGATCTCATCTTGTTTCATTTTTACTTTTCCTACCACCTTAACTCCCACCCCCGTTGCATCTCCACTTCCTCATATCAGGGAGATCATGTGATAGTTGTCTTTCTCCAGTTGACTTATTTTGCTAAGCATAATACGCTCTAGTTCCATCCATGTTGTTGCTAAAATGAACAAGTCAGGAAATGACAGATGCTGGCGAGGATGTGGAGAAAGGGGAACCCTCCTACACTGTTGGTGGGAATGTTGTTTGTATCTTTTAATAGTTTCACAGAATTCCACAGAATATACCCACTCCGTTTTATTTATGATGGGCACTGGGGACGTTCAGCTTCCCATTATCATAAATGACACTGCAATAATTATTCTCATTATACTTTCTTTATGGATTTACATAAGAATATCTCTGGGATGTACACCCAAGGTTGGGATGTCTGGTTGTCATATATATATATACACATATACATGTATATATGTGTATATATATATATACACATATATATATATTCAGTTTCACAAAGATTGACAGAATGCTTTTCCAAATGGCTGCTCCAGTTTATTCTTTTGCTCACAGTGTAGCAGGTTCCTGTTTAAGCACTCTTTCCAAAATTTGGTATTATATAATGGACATGAAAGAAGTTGTAATGTCCAAAATGTTGTATTTTGCATGTTTCTGTTTGCTAAAGAATTTGAACATTTCTTCCTCTCCCTGTTATACCAAGCCCTAAAAAAGTTAAGAGAAAGCTAACTCATACTTATTGAATCTCTAATGTACATGTCTTTTACATGTTTAATATTCACTATCAATTTGTGCTGAAGGCATTACTGTTCTCATTTTCAAGATGAAAAATGAGCTGATAATATCACTAGTCTAATTTCACACAGAGCCCCCTGTCTGACCCCAAAGCTCATGATTAATAAAATCCATGACACTGGTGCTGGAATGTTTGTTGAAGAGGTTAAACTAGAGTTTTTTCCCTAAGCAGAAGGGAACGAGGTAGAGAAAACAAGTCCAACCTCGTAGTTCTGCAATTTCCCTTAAGTAAAGCAGAAATCATCCTGGATATGGTTTCAAGGTCAGGTAAGTCTGTTGAGGCTGACATCTCACTTTTGGGCTCTGAGTCATTAAAACTCATTCACAAACACTCATTGCACTGCTGTAGGCTTGATATTGTGGGGACTGTGAAGGCTGGTGAAATGAATTAGAAGTGGCTCTTGATTTCAAGGCATTTTCTATCTAGTGGAGGATTAAATATAAATAAGCACAATTCTAAGTAGAATGCAGAGAGGTGGAGGCATTGACTTGATCCTTCAGTAGGCATCCGGTGTCAGACACCTGACACATTTGGCCCAGTGCACGCAAGACCAGGTGGGAATCCACTACCTCTGTGTTGTTTTTAGTACGTCTGAGTGGAGGAAACTTTCTGGTGTTGTAAGAAACGTATGCAGCAGATATTGGAGAGGGTAAAATTTTTATGACTATTTTCATGCAAATTTTAGAGCCCCAAATATGCTGAAAATGAATTTAGAAGACTAAGATTGCCATGCATTTAAGGCAGCTTCGTATAAAGGCATAAAATTAATTTGAACCCTTCAAAAAGGTGTTTGGAGGCTAGCATAACTCATATTGCATGAGTGTTCTGTGACAAAATTTGACAAAAGCCTCACTGAAAAAACCCAGTCTTCTCCTTAGTTCTCCAGCCCTCCTACCCTCCGCCTTCCTCGAGGCTCCCCTTATGCAGCTCAGTTCACCTGCTTGCCGGTAAGGATCATCCTGGACAGTCCAGAAGGGAGAGATTATTGCAGATTGGGCCCCTATCAAATTAGCAAACTACTCTACTACTTGGTGTCCCACCTTCTTCCTCCTCCCTTCCCTAATGACTCACAGAGATGTTAAATAGAGTAGTCAGAGAGAAAAGAGAGACAGTTTCAGAAGTCCCTTGAGAACCACATGCTCTTAATGAACAGCTTTCATTTACAGAGCATTGCATATGTGCCTAACACAAAAGAATTTTGTACATATCATCATTTAGTTGTCTCGCAACCCGGAAAAGCAGACATTGTTATTTTTATTTTACAGATGAGAAAACTAATGCTTAGAGAGGTTATTACTTGACTGAGTTCACCAAGAGACTTAGTGACACATCTAGCCTGAATCTAAAGCCCCTATCTTTAAACCGAACATTTAAATAGGAATTATTCCCCCCAAAGAGGGAAATATTTGACTTTATTTCAAAGTCATGTTTGTGATGCCAGGAAAAATACAAAATGTAATAAAAACAGACCAGAAGAATGGAAACAAGGGACATCACAAAGGAAAGCATACCCACTCTCTTTTTTTTCTCTTAAACCTTTAATATATTATTCTGGGTTGGTACAAATGGCTATTCTATTCCAGGGAGATAAAGCAAGGCATTGGCTTTAAAAAAGGCTATTAGATTAATGGATGAAATACAGTGCAGTCCTAAATAGCTCTCATCATTTCATTATTTACAAATACAGAGAGGCTCTGCATTGCCAGCTTCACGACACAGGTTCTATTGCTAGGAACTGTGGTCTTTTGGGTCAGCCCAGTAATGGCTTTGGGTGCCTCCAAACCAATCCATTTCAGGCACTGGGATGACATTTATAGGAAAGTTAAACCTTTGGCCCAGCTGAAAAAAGGCAGAAAATGATGCTTAAATATATAGCTACAAGGCAAACTAGAAACAAGTTAAGAAGATGCACAGATACCATTCCGGGTGGGGCAGCTGAAGAATAAATTAAAGAATTTCCAGGCACCATTAGTTAAAATCCTTAAAAGTAGACGTTGCCAGATTTGGGTTTTGTTTGTTTGTTTGTTTTTTGTTTTGTTTTGTTTTTTTTTCTGAGAACAAATGATGATTCTAAGTTCAGAGAAGAATAGATCTTTAAGGCTAGACTGCATGATTTTGTTGATCAAGTTGGTGAAAGTTGGCAATGGGAAGGAGAGAGGAAGACAGGCGAAGGGCAGAGGGATCACAGCTGTCATCAGCAAAAGGATAAAATTAATTGCAGCTGAAGGCCGTCTCCAAGACATGAGGTGTTTGAACAGGTGAAATGTTTGCATACCTCAATCTGTAGATAGGATAAAAGTTAATAAACAGAGAGTGATGCAGTCTTTTGGAAGTGAACCAGTTCCTGTTTTAATCAGCTAAGTATCTCCTTGGACAGAGGGAGCTGGCTTTCTTTTCTGTGTCTAAGCAGTTTCAAAGTAACCTCAAGTATGCTTTGCTTCTTCCCTTATTTTATTATTTTCTTTCTTTCAGATCTTTTGTTTTTACTTTAAAAAATATATTCATGCATTAGTGACAAATTTATAGCTCTGAGTCAGCCTTTTCACATCTAAATCATTTAAGTGTAGAGGAGTCCTGAATGCTATGCATTTGAAAGAGCGACTCTGTTTAATACGGAGAAAAAAAACAAGTCCATCTCTTCTTCCCATCTTCTTTCCTTCCTTTCTCCTCCCTTCCTCTACACTAGGCATTGGGAGCCCAAAGTCAGTTTCTACAATAAAGAAGCTTATATTCAGTAGGGAGTGAAAGAGGTAAACCAAAAGGATGATCTGTTGCGTTAAGTGCTACAAGGTATATGGAAGAAATGTACAAGGTATATGGAAGCACAGAAGAAGGAATGATCATTTCCACCTGCAGGATAGCAGCATGTAAAAGTGTGAGAATGAATTAGTTACATGAAAAATGAGAAAAGGACATTGCAGTCAGGCACAAAATTAGGGAAGACTGATGAAACAAATTTGAAGTTCATTTTTCACATTTGTTTTGGTTTCCACTTTGCATCTCACATTCTACTACCTAAGAGGCAGTAGAGAGTAGTGGTGGAGAGGGTGCCTTGGTTCAGATCCTAGTTCCACTCGTTACTGGAACTTATTTAGAAAACTTATTTAACCTCTTAGTGCCTTAGTTTTCTGACCCATGAAATGAAAGATAATAATGGTAACAACTTCACAGGATTAGGACTGTCAAAGTTAATAGAAGATATATATGGAGCACTTAGGAGTGGTAACTGGCATATGATAAACTATTGTTCTTGTAAGGGTTTTATCGATAAAATCATTAATGAAGTATGTCCAATGCAGCCTTGATTAAATCTGATTATTATTTTTCCTGTCTGGCTACTTGCTGGAATGAGATCTTATGCACTGCTATTAATCAGTCCTAATGTACCTGCCAAAGTCTTCAAGTTATTAAAATTAAGGATAGAATGCTAAGGAATTTGTGCCATCTTTTAAAAGCTAATGAATATGAGTGCCATAGAGTTATAATTATTGCCAAGGCTATCTGGCCTCAAGATATTACATCTCTTAACCCTGACATATATGGCCAAGAGTGAGGAATTTCCATACCCTCACCAAACATGGAATTTGCAATCCACCCACACTAATGTCTTGGCCTCTGATTCTCAGAAGGTGGATCAAATATAAAGTGATTTTCCTGTGATCATGACTTTGCAAGTTGGTAGTCTCTCCAAAACCAAGAACATCCTGCCCCAGCCTTTTATTTTATTTGATTACACTCAACCAATTCCTTATCACTCTATTTTCCTAGCTTTGTTTACTTAGGTTGTCTTTACGTGTATGGAAAGATTCCTTTTGCACTCATACTTTTTGCTTTGTCATCTATATGAAACCAGAAAATACAATATTCCCAAAGCACTTCTCCATACATAATGTCCTTAGTTTTGTTTTTTGGTTTTTTTTTTACCACAAACTGATGAAATGGCAAATTTTTTGACTTACTTCTATCTATCAGATGTTGAGAATCACATGGCTTATGTGATTTTACTTTTTGGGTCCTTTTGTGGCAGGGATAGTTGAGCCAAATTTAACAGCTAAGAAACTTGTTTTTCATGACTAATTAAACTATTATTAGTGGAGACTCAGTAGACTGAAGTGGTTAAGATAGCTGAAGAATTTGAACAGTGTCTAGTGCATTTAGTGTCTAGTTATATTCAATGAACATTAGAAGTGACTTATAATAAAATAAAAATATAAAATGAGATTAAAATAAAATATATTAAAAATATAGAGTACCATATACCAGGTATCAGGAATAAAGTTTTTATATAGCTTTTCTTATTGAATCTTAACAAAACCCCGTAAGGTATGTATGATTGTAATTCCAACTTTACAAATAAAGAAACTGGCAGGACATCTATGTAAATTGTCAAAGGTCATTGCTGTCAAGGGGAGGAGCTCCAATTTGAGATCAAGCAGTGTGATTACATACATTCTTAGCCACTACCTTATATTGCTTTTCTAACTGAAAAAAGGTACATTGGTCAGAGTATTAACAATTATTTTTCAGTTTTATTGAGAAATAATTAACAAACATCACTGTATAAGTTTAAGGCATACAGTATGATGGTTTGATTTACATATACTTTGAAGTGATTACCACAATAAGTTTAGTTAACATCTATCATCTCATATAGATAAAAGAAAGAAAAAATTTCTTTTCTAGTGATAAGAAATCTTAGGATCTACTCTGTAGATCACTTAGCAGTGTTGGCTATAGTCATTATGTTGTATGATGTCCCAAGGACTTATTTATCTTATAACTGGAAGTTTGTACTTTTTGACCCCTTCCCTCTGGTTTCCCTTCTTCCCACCCCTTCCCTCTGGTAACCACAAGTATGATCTCTTTTTCTATGAGGTTTGTTTGTTTTCAGAGTCCACATATAAGTGAGATCATACAATTTTTGTCTTTCTCTGTCTGATACATTTCACTTAGCATAATGCCTTCAAGGTTTATCTGTGTTGTCACAAATGGTAGAAATTTCCATGTCTTTAAATGGCTCAATGGTAGAAATTTCCATGTCTTTAAATGGCTCAATAATATTCCATAATACATAAATATATATATATATATATATATATATATATATATATA
>ML109024.1:76687-101378 GCA_003697995.1 Taxidea taxus jeffersonii
ATAAACATAGGGGTGCATATATCTTTTCAAATTAGTGCTTTCATTTTCTTTGGGTAAATACCCAGTAGGGGAATTACTGGATCATATAATAGTTCTATTTTTAATTTTTGAGGAGTCTCCATACTGTTGTCCACAGTGACTAACCAATGTACATGCCCATCAGCAGTGCATAAGGATTCCTTTTTCTTCATATCCTCACCAACACTGTTATTTCTTGTGTTTTTTTTTTTTTTTTAAATTTCAGCCATTTTGACGGGTGTGAGGTGATATCTCATTGTGGTTTTGATTTCCATTTTCCTGATAACAAATGATGTTGAGCATCGTTTTATGTGTCTATTGGTCATCTGCATGTCTTCTTTGGAAAAATGTCCATTCAGGTCCTCTGCCTATTTATTAATTGAATTTGTTTATTTTTTGGTTGCTATTGTTATAGAGTTTATAAGTTCTTTAATTTTGGGGGGTATACTTCTATCAGATATTTCATATGCAAATATTTTCTTCCATTTTCATTAAATAGGTTGAATTTTCCTTTTGGTGATGTTTACCTTTGCTATGCAAAAACTTTTTGTTTTGATGCAGGCCAATTGTTTGCTTTTGCTTTTTTTCCCCTTGCCCAAGAGACATATCTGTAAATATTTTGCTAAGGTGATATCCAAGATATTACTGATATTACTGATGTTTTCTTTTAAGAATTTTATGGATTCAAATCTCACATTTAGGCCTTTAATCCATTTGAGTCTATTTTTGTGTATGGTATAAAAAAGTAGTCCATAGGTTTTGGACTGATGTGTATTCATTCTCATGGTTTCCATAAATTGTTTTAAGTTCTTTTTTGATTTCCTGGTTGATCCAAACATTCTTAAGCAGGGTGATCTTTAGCTTCCAAGTGTTTGAATTCTTTCCAGACTTTTTCTTGTGGTTGAGTTCCAGTTTCAAAACTTTGTGATCTGAGAACACACAGGGAATAATCTCAATCTTTTGGTATTGGTTGGAGCTATCCTATGACCCTACAATTGCACTACTGGGTATTTACCCCAAAGATACAGATGTAGTGAAAAGAAGGCCATCTGTACTGTAATGTTCATAGCAGCAATGGCCACAGTCATCAAACTGTGGAAAGAGCTAAGCTGCCCTTCAAAAGATGAATGATAAAGAAGATATGGTTCATATATACAGTGGAGTATTATGCCTCCATCAGAAAGGATGAATACCCAACTTTTATATCAACATGGACAGGACTGGAAGAGATTATGCTAAGTGAAATAAGTCAAGCAGAGGGAGTTAATTATTATATGGTTTCACTTACTTGTGGAACATAAGGAATAACACAGAGGACATTGGGAAATGAAGAGGAGAAGTGAGTTGGGGGAAATTGGAGGAGGAGACAACATGAGAGACTGTGGACTGTGAGAAACAAGCTGAAGGTTTTGGAGGGTAGGTGGGTAGAGGGTTGGGTGAATCTGGTGGTGGGTATTATGGAGGACACGTATTGCATCGAGCACTGGGCAAGATTCAAATAGTGAATCTTGGAACACTGAAAAAATTTAAAAAAATAAAATAGGGAAAAAAAAAGTAAATGAGCACAGCAAGGGAGAATGTGTTTGGTGATTAGGGTAAACTGTAATCAGCTGGTTATCATATTAATATAGTGAAAATAACTTCTGTCTGATCTCTTTGTATCAGTCCATCATTGCTTTTTCTAACATCCCTAACTAATTCCTAAATTAACTTGTTTGGCCAGCGTTTTATGGATTTTCATTAAAAAGTATGACAAAAAAAAAAAAAAAAAAGAAAGTAGTCCAGTTACATCTTTCTGCATGTAGCTGTTGGTTTTTTTCCCAACACTATTTACTGAAGAGACTGTCTTCCCCATTGTATATTCTTGCCTTTGTTGTCAGAGACTAATTGGCCATATAGGTGTGTGTTTATTTATGGGCTCTCAAGACTGTTCTGTTGATCTATGTGTCTATTTTTGTGCCAGTATCATACTGTTTGATTACTATAATTTTGTCGCATATTTTGAAATTTAGGATGTGATACCTCCAACTTTTTCTTCTTTCTCAAGATTACTTTAGTTATTCTAGTCTTTTACATTTCCACACAAATTTTACAATTGTTTGTTCTAGTTTTATGAAAAATGCTATTGGTATATTGATAGGAATTGCACTAAATCTGTAGGTTGCTTTGGGTGATATGGACATTTTAATGATATTAATTCTCCTAATCCATGAGCATGGTATATCTTTCCATTTGTTTGTGTTGTCTTCAATTTCTTTCATGTCTGTCATAGTTTTCAGACTAGAGGTCTTTCACCTTATTGGTGAAATTTTTTCCTAGGTATTTTATTATTTTTTGTGCAACTATAAATGGGATTGTTCTCTTTCTGCTACTTTGTTAATATACAGATTTCTGTATATTAATTTTGTATCCTGAAGCTTTACTGAATTCATTCATTTATACTAATGTTTTTTGATGAAGTCTTTAGGGTTTTCTACATATAGTATTTCATGTTACATACATATTGTGATAGTTTTACTTCTTCGTTATCAATTTGGATGACTTTTCTTTCTTTTTCTTGTCTGATGGCTGTGACTGTGGCTGTGACTTCCAGTACTATAGTTGTTTAAAGGTGGTGAAAGTGGACAACACTGCCTTGTTCATAATGTTAGAGGAAAAGCTCTCAATTTTTCATCATGAAGTATTCTGTTACCTCTAGGTATTTCATATATAAACTTTATTAAGACATGTTTTCTCTAAATTCACTTTATGAGAGTTTTTATCATGAGTGGATGTTCTATTTTGTCAAAACTTTTTCTGCATCTATTGAGATTATATGGTTTTCATCATCCTCTTATTAACGTGGTATATCACAATGATTCATTTGCCCAGATTGAATTACACTTGCATTCCTGGAATAGATCCCACTGGATTGTTGTGAATGATCCTTTTACTGTATTTGGCTTGCTAATATTTTGTTGAGGAGTTTTGCATCTATCTTCATCAAAGATAATGGCCTGTAGTTTCTCTTAGCTTAGCTTAGCTCACCTTACCTTTCCTTTTCTTTCCGTTTCTTACCTTTCCTCTTTCCTCCCTCCTTCCCTTCTCCTTCTTTCCTTCCTTCCTTCCTCCTCTTCCTCTTTCTTTCATTCTTTCTTTTTCTTTTTTTTTTCTTTATCTGAAAAAAAGGTAATGCTGGCCTCATAGAATGAATTTGGAAGTTTCTCTTCCTTTTCTGTTTTTTTTGGAACACTTTGAGAATAACGGGTATTAACTCTAATTTGAATGTTTGGTAGAATCCATCTGTGAAGCCAACTGGTCCTCAAATTTTGTTTATTGAGATTTTTTTGATTACTGACTCAATTTCATTACTAGTAATTGGTTTGTACAAATTTGGCTGTTTATTTCTTTTTGATTCAGTTTTAGAAATATGTATGGTTTTAAGGATTTGCTTCTTTTAGGTAGTCCAATTTGTTGGCATATAATTTTTTTTGTAATAGTATCTTATAATTCTTTGTATTTTTGTGGTGTCAGTTGTTATTTCTCTTCCTTCATTTCTGATTTTATTTATTTGAGATCTTTCTTTTTTTCTTTTTTTTTTTAAGATTTTTTTTTTTTTAATTTGTTAGATAGAGAGAGATAGAGAGCACAGGCAGACAGAGAGGCAGGCAGAGGTAGAGGGAGAAGCAGGCTCCCTGCTGAGCAAGGAGCCCTATGTGGGACTCGATCCCAGGATGCTGGGATCATGACCTGAGCCGAAGGCAGCTGCTTAACCAACTGAGCCACCCAGGCATCCCTCTTTTTTTCTTGATGAATCTGGCCAAAGGTTTATTCATTTTGTTTATCTTTCAGAGAACCAGCTATTGATTTTCATTGATCTTTTCTAGTAGTAGAAGTAGTAGTCTCTGTTTCAGTTCTTTCTGCTTTAATATTTATTATTTCATTTTCTTCTACTAGTTGGGCTTTGTTTTTCTCTTCCTAATACCTTTAGTATAAGGTTAGGTTGTTTGCTTAGGATTTTTCTTATTTTTTGAGATAGCCCCATGGGGCTATAAAAACTGCTATTGCTCTATCCTGAAGATTTTAGGCCACTGTATTTGTATTTTCATTTGTTTCCGTATATTTCCCCTTTGATTTGTTGTTGACACATTGGTTGTTTAGTAGCATATTGTTTAGTTTTCACGTGTTTGTGTTTTTTTCCCAGTTTTTCCTTATAATTGATTTCTGGTTTCATAGCATTATGGTCAGAAAAGATGCTTGATATGATTTCATTTTTGTAAATTTATTGAGACTTATTTTATGGTTTAATATGTGATCTATCCTGAGAATGTTCCATGTGTAGTTGTACAGAATGTGAATTCTGCTGTTTGGGGATCAAATGTTTTGTATATGTCTGTTAGGTCCATATGATCTAATATGTCATTCAATCAGTTTCCCTGAATTTTCTGTCAGTATAATCTATCCATTGATGCAAATGTAGTTCGAAATTCCCCTACTGTTATTGTATTGCCTCCAGTTTCTCCCTTTCTGTCTATTAATATTTGATTTATGTATTTAGGTTGGGTGCATAGATATTTACAGTTGATATATCCTCTTTGGATTGTTCTCTTTATCATTATGTAATGCCCTTCTTTGTCTCTTGATAAAGTCTGTTTTAAAGTCTCCTTTGTCTGATAAAAGTATTGTTACCTTGGTATTTTCCCCTTTCACTTTCATTTACATGGGATATCTTTTCCATTCCTTTACTTTTAGTCTGTATGTGTCTTTAGGTCTGAAGTGAGTCGTTTGTAGGCAGCATATAGATAGGTTTAGTTGTTTACCATTCAGTTACCCTGTGTTTTTTGATTGGAGCATTTAGTCCATTTATATTCAAAGTAATTATTAGTAAGTATGTACATATTGCCATTTTGTGAATTGTTTCTTGTTGTTCTCTTGCTCTTTTCCTTTTTGTAGTTTGATGGCTTTCTTTGGTATTATGCTTGGATTCCTTTCTCTTTATTTTTGTGTATTTATTTATTTATTTATTTTTAAAGGTTTTATTTATTTAACAGAGAGAGAGAGATCACAAGTGGGCAGAGAGGCAGGCAGAGAGAGGCAGCGGGAGGGGGGGAGTAGGCTCCCTGCTGAGCAGAGAGCCCGATATGGGGCTTAATCCCAGGACCCGGAGATCATGACCTGAGCTGAAGGCAGAGGCTTAACTCACTGCCACCCAGATGCCCCGATTTTTGTGTATTTATTATAGCTTTTTAATATGTGGTTACTACTGGGGTCAAATATAACATCCTATGTGGATAGTAGGTTGAAAGTGGCTTAAATTTGAACACATTCCAAAAGCACTAAATTTTTACTCACTCCTTCATATTTTATGTTTATGATCTCATATTTTTAATTTTTTATTTTGTATATTCCTTGACTAAATTTTGTAGATAAAATTAATCTTACTACTTTTGTGTTTTAAACTCCATGCTGACTTTATAAGTGATTGATCTATTATTTTTACTGTATGATTGATTTTGCCTGTGAAATTTTTTGCTTTCATAATTTTCTAACTTCTGGTTATGGCTTTTTTTTTTTTTTTTAGAATTCCCTTTAATATCTCATGTAAGCCTGGTTTAGTGGTGATAAACTCCCTTAACTTTTATATGTCTAAGGAATTTTTATTTTTCTCTCAATTTTGAATGATAATACTGCTGGGTGCAGTATTTTGGGTGTTGATTTTTTCCTTTCCACACTTTGAATATATCATGCCACTGACTTCTGTCCTGCAATATTTCTGCTGAAAAATCAGCTGATAGCCTCATGGGGTTTCCATTGTATGTAACTCTTTTCTTTCCTCTCCTCTTGCTACTTTTAAAATTCTCTGTTTATCATTATTTTTTGCCATTTTAATTATTATGTGTTTTGGTGTGGACATTGTTGAGTTAAGCTTATTAGGGACTCTCTTTGTATCTTGGATCTGGATGTCTATTTTCTTCTCCAGATGAGGGACATTTTCAGGTATCATTTCTTAATACAAGTTTTCTGCTCCCTTCTTTCTCTCCTCCTCCTTCTGGGATTCCTATAATATGAACGCTGTTATGATGTCACAGGTTTCCCTTAATCTAGTCTTTTTTTAAATTATTCTCTTCCCCTTTCACTGTTCAGTTTAGTTGTTTTCCATTACCTTGTCTTTTAGATTGCTCATCCATTCTTCTACATCCTTGAATCTGCTTATTATTCCCTCTAGTGTATTTTTTTGAGAGGGGAGGGACAGAAGGAGAGGTGGGGAGAGATAGAATCTTAAGCAGGGTTCATGCTCAATGCAGAGCCTGATATGGGGTTTTATCTCACGACTCTGAGATCATGACCTGAGCTGAAATCAAGAGTCAGACACTTAACTGACTAAGTCACCCAGATGCCCCTTCTCATGTGTTTTTTATCTCAGGTATTGAGTTCTTTAGCTCTGATTGGTCCTTTTTATTTTAAAATCTATCTCTTTGTTGAAATAGTTACAGAATCCATTCACTCTACTTTCAAGTCCAGTGCATGTCCTTATGACCATTACTTTGAACTCTTCTCAGTCATATTGCTTATTTCTAATTCATTTATTTCTTTTGCTCTAATTTTGTCTTGTTCTTTCATTTGGGACATATTCCTCTGTTTCCACATTTTTCCTAACTCTGTGTTTGTTTCTATGTATAGGTAGGTGAGCTATGTCTTCTGGTCTTGAAAGTAGTGGCCTTGTGTAGAAGAGGTCCTGTCGTGCCCTGAAACACAATCCCCACTGGTCACCAGAACCAAGTATTCCATGGGTGTCCCCATATGGACTGCATGCATTCTCCTATTGTGGCTGAGCCACAATTGCCTTCAGCTTAGCTGGCTACAAGGACTGGCTTTACCTTCTGTGGGCATACCAAGCAGGGTTTGCTCCCCATGCTGCTAAGAGGCCCAGCTGTAGCTGCTATGGGTTCATGGGTAGGCGGGGCCAGCAGTCATCCTAGCTATCTATAGAATACACTGTTGTGTGGGATTACCTCCCTTCTCCTCAGAGCAAAAAATCACTTTGGAGTGCCACTGGTCCTGGCTGGTGCTGTATGTCATGTGTGGTAGGTAGCAGCCACTTTGAAGGAACACCTGCTGAGGTGTGTGGGTTGGTGGTATGGGTCTGTAGGGGAACATATGGGTGGAGCATGTAGTAGTGGCAAGGTGGGTGAAGAGTGTTAGAACTGGGTCCCACAAGTATCTATCTAGGCTTGCAGAGGGAAAAAGAAATGGCTTCAACCAGCACTTTTATTCCCAGAGAAATCTCCTGCAGATACCTGTCCCTCAACACATGTTCTAAGATTAGTCAATAAATCTTCACATATATTTCAGGTATTTTTCGAACTACTGCTTTAGGGCTACCTCTGGGCTAAGTTTTCCAGTATGCTGCCTCTTTAAGGTGAGGACTCAGTTTCTCATCACTCTCCTTCTCTCCCAGAGTTAAGCATTTGATTTTTAAAGTTCCCAGAATTAAGCCCTGGTGATTTTATTTTATTTTTTTTAAAAGATTTTATTTATTTATTTGTCAGAGAGAATGAGCACAGGCAGACAGAGTGGCAGGCAGAGGCAGAGAGAGAAGCAGGCTCCCTGCCGAGCAAGAAGCCCAATGTGGGACTCGATCCCAGGATGCTGGGATCATGACCTGAGCTGAAGGCAGCCATTTAACCAACTGAGCCACCCAGGCATCCCTGCCCTGGTGATTTTAAAAGCTCCTGGAGTTAAGGCCCTCTGGTTTTCAAAGCCAGATGTTATGGGACTTGTCTTCTAACTGCAGATCCCCAGTGCTGGATGTGCTTGGTGTGGCATCTGTTCTTCTCATTCTTTTGTGCTTTGATATCCGTCCTGTTTGTAGTTAGCTGTGCCAGGGATTTGGTTCTCAACTTTGTCTTCAGCTCTCCTCCGCTTTTCAATGTGGCCTTCTCTCTATGACCAACTATGGAACACCTGTTCTGGCAGGCTTCAGATCATTTTCCAAGGTAGTTATGTAGATGTAGTTGTTATTGCAATGTGTCCATGGGAGGACATGAGCACAGGATCCTCCTATTTCACTCTCTATACCATAGTCCTGCTTCTTCCTTATGATTATGTTTTTATGTGTCTATAAGCTTTATGTGTCTATAAGTCTATAAGCCTATAACATGCCTGTATAAATCCTTTTTCTACTACCTGAATTTTATTCAGTAGCTCATAAGGAAGTGGAGAATTTTCTAGAATCCCCCCTATTTTTTAATCTCATAAGTAATTATGAAGATAAACAGAAAAAAACAGTTGTCTTTGGGGATGAGGTTTTATTCTAGGCCAAAGTAGGCATTGGGAAATCACTGGGTTAGAAAGAATAAAGAACAGAGTATGTGCTCCTCCCAGGAATGTTTGTGACTTTCCTTGGTTCTTGGGAGGCAGCAGGCAACAGGGGCAAATGGGCAGGCTCTATCATCAGAAACTCTTGGGCTTGAATCTTCACACTGCTTTTTGTCTGATGTGGGTTTTGAGGAAATTATTTCTTTATGAACCACAGTAAGATTATTTGGAAGCTGGAGCTAATATGGAACTAGAACTAACCACTTCTCAGGTATGCAGGGAAATTAATTGAAATAACGTGTATAAATCACCAGGCACAGACCAGGCATCATAGACATTATACTTCCTTGCCAAGCACTCACTTTCTTACATCAATTATATGCATTATCTGGGCAAATGTGATCTCAAAGATTATCTTAACTAATATATACCTCTAAAATATTTTTTTAAGAAATCATTTTCTTTTTAATATGACGGTGATATGCTGAACATGTAAATAAAGTTGATGTTCTTATTATGTCATTGTGAGTCTTCTATTGATAAATTATGAAGTTAGAATTACTTATCATTTCTAATTTTAGTTGAGACATTATAGTCATTGTATCTATGCTCCATCTCCTCTTTCCATTTACCCTTTGCTATTCAATTGATATTTAGCTCAATTTTTAGAATATTCACAGTGTAGCAAATGCTCAGAGACTTTCTTATATCTAATCTAAGTATCAGTGTTCTGATTGTGTTACTTAATTGTTGAGGATTTTTGCTGACTTTTACAACTAAAGTAGAAATCATAAAAAATAGAGAACGTTTGTGAAAGTCAAGGGCTGCATTTGCTCATACATCCAAAAAAGAAAAAAAAAGAAAAAAAAAACAGAACCAACCAGAACATTGAATCATTTATGAATTAGAAGTATTCAAATTACAAAATAAAATATGTAGAAGCTAATTCTTTGTAATCAATTCTAAATGTTTAGATGAAATAAAGAGGAAAAACACTGTTTCAGATGCTGAAGAAAGATTTTTCAATTAATTTTTATGACTGCTGAGAAAAACACACACATACAATGTGTATCTTCCACTCTTTGGGGCCATAAAGCTATGCTTTCTAATTAGATCTGTAAAATTTTGCTTGCTTAGAATCTATTTTGGCTCCAAAGCAACTGATCTGTAGCAGCTGGAAGTTTCCAGTGCTCTGTGCTGTTGTTAGAACTACCAGTCTACTGCCCAGAATCAGGCCCTAGGGCATGTTCTCAATCTTTCCTGCTTTGATGGTTCTAGGTTGGATTGTTTGATGATTGTTGCAGAAAAAAATAGGATGTTTGGGGAGATCCAAATGCAGTATTTACTGAGCACCTACTTGATGAGTGCTTTAGAGGGGGTAACTCCTTGAATGCTCACAAAGGTTAAGTTAGATACTTGCAGAATCTCCACGGATAGATAATGAAACTGGTACGATTTTTGCAAGGTTGCATGTGCAGATAGTTATGGAAATGAGATCTGACCTCAGGCAGTTTGGAGCAAGTTCACATATATAACTGCTGCCTTCTACAGACACAGGGGTTGCTGCCTAACATCTCCCTACCCTTTATTGCCACTATACCTCAAAGGAGAAAATATATTCCTACATTGCAGAAGATGTTTTTTAAGTTTATACATGTGGAAAATAATCATAAGTGAGAAATGAGGGAGACATTCAGTAACCTGTAAATACAGGGCCCTTCTTATATTCTCATTCATGCTTCTAAGCCTTTGCTCTCAGCCAACATTTCTCCAACCCAGAGCTTCTCCTTGTTTCCTTATCTGCTGAAGTTACAGGGCCAAGCTCACATTCCATATCCCTTCTAACAAACTTGTTTATGGGATTCTATGTAGTTTCTTCCATTTGTGGACATCCTTGACACTTGGAGTTTGTTTCATTTAGAGACAGATGTAAGAAAGGCATTGAGTTTGGGGTTTGAAGAATTATGTTTTAAGGTTCAGCTCAAAGACCTATTTGCTGGGTGACCTTCAGCAGACCACACTCTGAGACACATTTTTCTTGTCAGTGTTATCAGGAAAAGATTTACCTATTTGTTTATTCTTTAAAAGATTTTATATATTTATTTGACAGAGAGAGATATAGCAAAAGAGGGAACACAAGCAGGGGAAGTGAGAGAGGGAGAAGCAGGCTTCCCGTCAAGCACGGTGCCTGATGTTGAGCTCCATCCCAGGACCCTGGGATCATGCCCTGAGTGGAAGGCAGACACTTAATGACTGAGCCACCCAGGCATCCCAGAGATTTACCCATTTAAAAGGCAAACTTTATCTAAGGGTTAACCAAGAATATGAATTTAAAAATGACTTATAAATGATGGTACACTCTACAATATATACTGTGGTGTAATTCCAACTTCTTTTTCTTAGCTTGCAACACAAATGATAAACTTTTAAGGAGAGAATTTCCAATTTCAATGCATTTATATTTTCTTTAACTTCAAGCTTAGTGTCTTGAGTATAGTGGATGCTCAATAAACATTGATGATTTGTGTGCAAGATGAGGGTTTTTTTTTTCAGGAACTAATTTTTAGTTCTTTATACACAGTATATCTACATTGGTGGATTTTTCCCCCAAGTTACACTTTTAATATGTATTTCTACCCTTTTCATTTTGCACTTCCTTTCTAGGAATATATATTTTCAAATGGAAGACGTATGTGTATGCGAATTTTTCTTATTTGCAAAGTTGAAGATGTGACCAGGGGGAAAATGATAGGATAGCTATAGGGGGAAAAAAATCAAGATTCATTTCATGTTTTTGTGGGTGAGAAGCAGCAAAAGAAGATAAATATTAAAGCTGAAAATTGTATTGATAGAAGTGGATGAGATGGTATTGACTAGCTACCAAAATTCTGTATTTTCTGAGCAAAAAGGTGTATTATAGGTGTTTCAGGACCTTTTATTTAGTTGAAATGGTGATTTCATGGACCTCTGTGGGGAGTTTATCTAATCCTGCCTTTAGGATGAAGCCAACATATGGCCAGCTTCTCCTCCACAGTCTGGGGCAGCTCCCTTTCCCTATTGTGGGGGAAGTAACTGATCTTGTTTTTGCAAAGCAAAGGGGGCATTTGGATCATATTCCCAAATACTGGCTGTGCTTTGTGAGCTGTCTTAGAAGCTATTGCTAAGGTGTTTCCCATCCTTTCAATTCCCAGCTGCCACCTGGGTTCCTGTGAGACATCCCAGAGCAACAGAAGGATGGGCTGATGGGCGGGCAGCTAGATTAGGGCTCAGCCTCACCACCTGGCTCCATAACCTGCTCCATCTGTCAGTCGTTCCGGGTGGCTGAAGAGTCCAGCAGTTCAAAGCACACTTTGGGCTGCTTCTGAGCATTTCTTTACTCTCCAAGGACCTGATATTTGCGCCAGGGTGAAGGGAATGGATCCAAGTGCTCCTTGCCCTAGCAGTCTAGGGTGTATGGTATTGGCAGCCACAAGGTTCCATGCTGTTCTGCTCCTTAGGAATTTGAATAAGAATTGTACTTATTTCTGCTCATTTACTATCTTTTTTCATGTTCCATCTGTGTGAAGTTTGGAATGATGTTTATAAATTTAAGACGCAGTCAGGCATGAAGTTGCACAGATAAGAAAGCTAAGTGTGTATCTAGTAAATCTGGCAAGAAGAAAACATTATCAGTGTGGGAGGATGATTAGCATAGCAGATCCTGGGGGGCCCCTTTCTGGAAGATTGTGAAATAGGAATTGACTCGTAGTTCATCCATTGTCAAACCCATCTTGGATAAGTTTTAAAGATTAAGATTACTGATTCATGTTGTAGCTGCATAACTCAGAAGAGCAAATGAGGTTTTTATATTAATTTTCAATTGGACAAACTACCGCAAACTTAGCTACTTAAAACAACACAATTTATGATCTCACAAGTCCATGGCTTAGGTATCTAGGCTCAGCTTAGCTGGATCCTAAGTTTAAGGTCTCACCAGGGGCATCGAAGTGTTAGCTAGACTGGGTTTTCACCCAAAGTCTCAATTAGGGAAAGATCTGCTTTTGAGCTCACTTGTGGTGTTGGCAGAACTTCTTGATGTCTGGCAGCCAGAGCCTTCTCCCAGCCCCTGGAGCCACCAGAAGTTCCTTGCCACTTGATCTTCCCCATAGGCCCTCTCATAACAAAACCAAAAGGGAGAAAGAGTGAGTTCACTAATATGGCAGAGTTTTATATAATGCATGGTCATGGGAGTGACATTCTATCCCCTTTTTCATATTTTACTGATCAGATTAAGTCTTGCCAATAGTCAAGAGGAGAGGATTCCACAAAGTGGGGAACACCCAAGGGCATGGCGATCATGGAGTTTTCCTTAGGGTCTGTGCTCACAATCCCTGTTGCAGAATCCATTCACACATGCGCCAGTTAGTTCTGCTTTGTTTATGGATAGAAATTAGGCTTTGGTTCCAAGGCAATCCTGGTATTAATGTGCAATTAGATGTGGCCATGAAACCAAGTTCTGGCTTATGGAATCTGAACAGCATTGATGTTTATCTTTTGCCAGCCTGGCCTTTAAAAATCTCTACTATAAAGTCTTTCTACACTGTTCCTGAATAGAGAGAACTGCAAGAAATTATGAGAAAGCAGAGACACAGAAGATGTAGAGAGGTCCATGAAAGACTGTACTGAACAGAGCAGTGCCTTGTCTATCTACATTGGACAGTGACTTGATCAAATAGTGAACTATTGTTATTAAGTGACTAAAAATAATTCCAGTTTTCATGCCTTACATGGTTGTGTTCTACATGTTCTGTTTCAAAGGTTTCTAGGAAGACCCTCATCTCAAAAAGGTTCTAATAGAAGTGCCTAAAATTTCATCATTTTGCATTCATTTCTCAAGAATGACCCATTAACTTTCCCATAAATCTTTCAGAACAAAAATATTGCATGAAGAAGGAATAGATATATCTTTAAATATCAGTGTGTCTGACAAGCAAAATGGGGTAATAACACCTGAAAGAAAGGAAAGATAAAAGGGAAACAGAAAAGGGGCAAATATGAATCTATTTTAGAAATGCTTGTGTGCATTTTACAAATGCACTGTACTAGGCTTGGAATATAAAGAATCCTGTTGCCTCAGGGTGTCATCCTTTTAATATTTCAGAAATGAACTTGCACTTTGCATGATGTGTACAGGTAGGTGGTCATGTTTCTTTATTCTTCCACAAAGTTATTTTTAAGTCAATGTGTCTTTTCATTCATACTATCTTAGAGTCAAGGTAATATGCCATGATCTGAAGCTTTTCATATGATATTTCAGTTATTCTTGTCACTGACACTGTGCTAAGATATTATTAACCCCATTTAACTCTTAACTCACCCTTCAACACTCAGTTTAATTATCTGGAAAATTTATCTTATCGCCCACATTAGATCTTCTTTCTTTATTAATGACTTTTACAGTGATATGTGACTCATCTCTCTAGGACCTCAAAAAGTTGTATTAGATTTGTAGGATTATTCAATTTACTTTTACCTTCCTCACTATACTGCAAGATCCATAAGTACCAGGACTATGGTTGTTTTTCTCCCTTTTATAATTCATTACACACAGAGTACCATTGTCTTATGGTCCATATTTGTTGAATGGATGAATAAATATGTATTTGAATTATCAATTTTCTAATACTGTGGGTAAAGGAAGGTTGTGCCTCCATGACTCTGAATCAGTTTCCCTTGATACCACTTGATTGTGCTTCTTTGTCCTGTAAATCACTGTCTACCAACTCAAAGCATGGTGTGAACCACCCCAACACCATGAAGCTCCATGGAGAAACTCATAGGAGATCATGCTTCCATTCAGCTACCCATCCCTTTAATCACTGTTATATCTCCTGTAGGCAAGCTAGGTTTTAGAGAAGGTCTGGAGAGTCAGAAGGCATTTTGATATCAGCAGCAACACAAACAAACTAGTACTGACTAACAACTCAGGTCTTAAAATTTTATCACCATTCTTAATTTTCCCTGGTCATCTTTTCCCATAAGTGCCAACCTCTTGAAAAGTCACCTTGCCTCTTCCCTACCTACTCCTACCCTGTCTTGTTTATTTCTCTGGCATATCAACATACCTATCTCTTTATTTTTATTTATTTTTTAAAAGATTTTATTTATTTTTATTTGAGAAAGAGAGTGGAAGAGAGAACATGAGAGAGTAGAAAGTCAGAGGGAGAAGCAGACTCCCCATGGAGCTGGGAGCCTGATGCGGGACTTGATCCAGGAACTCCGGGATCATGACCTGAGCGGATGGCAGCTGCCTAAACAACTGAGCCACCCAGGCACCCATACCTATCTCTTTATTGCTTCATTTCATTCTATTTCCAGGTCTTAAGTCCTCCTTTGCTTTGCCTCCTGCTTCCTAGGGAGATAATTTTTTAAGAAAACTCTGTTGCCTACCAAGGGGACTCTTGTGCTGGTAATATGTTAATTTTCTCCTCACACACATGCTTTCTCTCTTTCTGCTCTACCAGAACACTCACAGATTGCACCTGCAATGCCTGAGTGTGCTCCTTACATGGTCCATAACCATTTGTGCCAGAATCACTTGAGAGCATTACAGATATAAAGTCCTGGGCTCCACAGCATTACCACTGACTCCACATCTGGAAATGATCTTAGGCTCTTCCTTTTGAAGAAGCCCTCTGACGATGTTTACACACAGTGAAGTTTGAATTAAACAAACAAACAAACTGGCTGGAGAGTGCTGACTTGCTCTCACTCTGCTGAGACCTGCAGTCAGTCCCATGACCATATCTAGCTTGTAATATTTTATTGATGATGTTTGTATCCATGTATGGGAGAGATTATGGTCTGTACTTTTCCTTTTCCTTAATGTGTTTGTCTGTTTTGGTATTGGAGTGATGCTGGCACCACAGAATGAGTCAGGAAGTATTCCCTGTCCCTATTTTATGAGTTCATTGTGGAGAATTGGTGTGTAATTTCTTACTTAAACATTCAGTAGGATTCAGCAGTGAATGGAAAGGTGGTTAATTGTTGATTCATTTTCTTTAACACGTCTTATGCATTCTTCTTGGAAGCCAGACTTTGAGTAATAGGGACTGAGATGAACAATCCTTTAGTCTGAGGATTTTGCATCAGTCCGCATAGGACTTGGCTGTTTCAGGTCAGCTGTAGCTACAGGCGCCTGAGGCTTCAGTCTCCTCTAGTGTCTTTTTTTCTGTTTCTCCTACTGTCTCAATGATTCATGAAGGACTTTTCTTTAAATAGAGTCTGTGTCTTATAGCTTTTCCAGCTGTTATTAACTGTTACTATGTTGGAGTTCTATTAATATGGTGGTAAGGTGTAGGGGGAGGGAAGCATTCCATAATCTTATGATTGAATCTCAGTTTTCCAGTGGGTCAGTTTCCTCCAGGCTTTGATCTTTACAAGTGTTTCTTAGCCTCCCCACTGCTTTCCAGCCTTATCTGAGACAAGAAGGCTGGAGGTGGCTAGAATAGGGTAAATGTGCTAGGTGGGATAAACTGCAGAGTAGGCCTCCTTATGGAGAATTATCTTGGTATGCTTCAAAATGGTTACTTTTCCCTTTCTCTTTTCAGAGCCAAGAGGGGACTTTTTTTTTGGGGGGGCTCTTTAGTGGAAGAATATAGTAGGTAACCTACCTCTTTGCAAGAGGTAAAACCAATGAAAATGTGGTCCCCAGGAATTTCTAGCTTTCATGCTAGTCCACGTTCAGCCACCAGCAATTTGTCAAAATTACCATTTAGGTGTTCCTACCAGTTTATGGCTCCATGACAGGGTAAGCCGATTTCGGCTATGCGTCTCCATTAGCCTGTGTCTGATTTTGGAGTAACAATTTGTTCTATGACCTTAAGTCTCTGATGGGCAGTGATTTCAGTTTGTCTAACTCCTCTTGTAAAGTTGGAAGTACTAACTTTTAAGCTCTTTGTATATGGGAAGATGCTCCTATGTTTTTATTATTTATTAGCCGATCAGATTCCATTTTATACCATAAGTTCTGCCTTTTACTTCTTGAAAAAAAATGGCTTGCAGCAAATAAATATGCTAAATAATGTACATAATAATAAAAATTTAAATTAAAATTTTAATTGTATAAATCCATTAATAGATGCATAAATAAATCATGGATTACTCAAAATAATGCCATACAGCTGTGAAAATATGAGACAGATTTGTATGTTGATACAGAAAGATCACAAAGTGCATAGTTAAGTAAAAAAATGTACTAGAAGATCTGGTAGTATAATTTGCTCCTGCTTGTGTATTATGAAGGGAAATGTATGCACATGTCATTATAGTAGAATGAACTTTGTCTGAAATAACAAGCAAATAGTAATGAGTTGCTTTCAAAGAAAACTGAGGAAATAAGGATTTAAATTTGGATGAAGACCTTTCCACAGTGTACAGTTTTGCATCCTTTGATTTTAATACACTGCTTTTAAAAATACAGCTAATAAAAATTAATAGAAACTAACTTGCTTAAAATTCCTCTAACATTCTTGTATGGTATGTTCATTTGGTTAAGAGATAAAATAAGGAAACCTTCTTTCTAGGGAGGAGAAAACGTTTGTAAAGTGATCAGAGAGAACATGACCAGTGTTTGTAAATAAAGAGAGCAATACATAGGTAGTGAGACATTCAAACATAGATACTGAGAAATTTTAAATTTTATGTTCCTGTTTCACTAGAAAACATAAAAGAGTAATGCTTGCCAAAACAAAGCACTATTGATTGTAGCAGTTGTAGATAAAAGCTAACTTGACTAGCATAGGTGTTAGATGACAAATATAATTAATTAGGAGGCCTTGTCTTCCAGTGAAGTGTTTGTTTATTAGCCTGTAGTACATTGTAGTTGCCAGTTCTCATTGTCTGACTGCAACAGTTTATCCCTTCCATTTTTCTTTTTTTTTCTTTTAAGATTTTATTTATTTCTTTGAAAGAGAGAGTGAGTAAGAGAGAACATGAGAGCAGAGAAGGTCAGAGGGAGAAGCAGTCTTCCCAAGTTGTTGGGAGCCCAATGCAGGACTCGATCCTGGGACCCTAAGATCATGACCTGAGCCGAAGGTAGTCGCTTAACCAATTGAGCCACCCATGCACCCAATCCCTTCCATTTTTCAAAATGCTTCTTGAACTTGATTCTTTACTGACATCAGAGGCAATATATGGTATTCTTGTTTTCAAAATACATCTGTAATAACACTATCAAAATCTTAAAAGAAGTTTTAGGAATACCCTAAATCATATATCAATAGTCAAAACCTACAACTTTGCAGGCAACTGTATCCAAATCTCTCCATACACAATCGCTCCTAAATATAAAGTTCAATGAGAAGTATAACAAAACCACACATAACTCATGGTTTCAGCCTTACACTAGTAGGAGACAATACTATAATATGAACTTCAGATAACCTGTGGAAAACTAAATTCCAAATTGCAACAGAGATGCACTGAGCTTTTGAGCCTATGAGGGAAAAGTAAGAAGTGGGAAGCCTTAAGAAATTGCATCAGAAGTTGGAGAAGAGAGAGGATTTAGATGAAACAATGACAAAAATCACCCCCAGAGAGAACATTTTGATACTGAATGACAAAAATGTATGTGGTACTAAGACGTCCATGTCCTAATCACCAGGAATCTGAATATACTACTTTTCTTGACAGAAGGGATTTTGCAGATGTGATTAAAGGTGAGGAATGTGGATGGGGATGCTGTCCTGGATTATCTGCCTGGGCCCAATGTGATCACAGGCCTGATGTAATCACTTCCTTAAAAGTGAAGAAACTTTTCTGGCTGAAGTTTTATATATGGAGAGAGAATCATGGGCAGAGAAAGGAAAAGAGGTGTGATGTTGTTGGCTTTGAAGATGGAGCAAGAGGGTCATTCGTGATCTAAGGAATTTAGGAGACATTTAAGAAGCTGGAAGAAGCATAGAACAGATTATTTCCCCTGGAGCCTCCAGAAGGAGTACAGTCTTCCCTATACCTCAGTTTTAGCCTGGTGAAGGTCAGTTTTGGACTTCTGATTTCCAGAAGTATAAAATAAAAACTTAATTAAGAGTGTTGATGAAGATGTGGGAAACAAGGCACTCGTCCACATTGCTGGAGGGAATGCAAACTGGTAAACCCTTATGGACGGAATTTGGTAAAATTTAAGAAAAGGATATGATCCATTTACATTGTTTTGACCAAGCAACACTGTTTCTAGGAGTTTAACCTCAACCTATATCTCCAGCAATGTAAAAATACATTTGCACAAGGATATTTACTGCAGTATTTTTATATTGGAACATCCTGAATGGCCATATATGGAAGAGTAGTTGAGCAGGCTGTAGTGTGTCTGTATAATAGGATACTCTGCAGCAGATGAAGAGCTCTGTGATTGGACATAGAGTGATTCCAGGAAACATGTGCAGAAAAGCACCCATAGTGCACTAACTTTTGGTTAAGCAAAAAGGGAAAATATAAGATTTTACTTGTGCCTGTGTATTTTATAAGAAAATGCATAAGAAGGGTAACTAGAAAATAGCCAGACTAGCAGCATACTGGGGAGGATGGGAATGAAGTAGAAGGGACTGTGTGGGGATGGCACTTTCCTAAATGTGCCCTTTAGGTAGTTTTGACTTCTTAGAGCCATAAAGATGTTGTACACACTCAAGAAAACCATAAATTTAAAAAATTAACCAAAAGAATTGAATATAACTATACTTCAAATGAGTAATATTGTCACACTGCATGGAGAGTAAATTTACTTAATCTGAGTAGCTTTCGAACTCAGTAATCTGACTCGATGCCTTCAGATTAAAAATTTTGAAAAAGCTATAAATATTGTCAACAATGTTACAATAAACATAGAGGTGTATGTCTCCTTTCAGATTAATGTATATATTCTTTTGATAAATACCCAGTAGTACAATTACTGGATCATAGGGTAGTTCTATTTTTAACTTTGTGAGGAATCTCCTACTGTTTTCCAGAGTTGTACCAGTTTGCATTCCCACCAACAGTGTAAGAGGGCTCCTTTCTCTCTGCATCCTCACCAAGACCTGTTGCTTTTTGTGTTGTTCTTTTTTAGCCATTCTGATAGGTGTGAGATGGTATCTCATTGTGTTATATGTGGAATTTAGGAAACAAACAAATGAACAAAGGGGAAAAAAAAGAGACAGCCAAAAAAGACTTAACTACAGAGAACAAACATATGGTTACCAGAGGAGAGGTGGATGGGGGGATGGGTGAAATAGGTGATGGGGATTAAGAGTACATTTACCGTGATAAGCACTGGGTGATATATAGAATTGTTGAGTCATTATATTATGTTGCACACTGAAACACTGTATGTTAACTGTATATTAAATGCTTTAAACATTTTTAAAAAGCTATAAATAAATACCAAGCTCTAGTTAGTAGCTTTTTTTGTTGTTTGTGTGCAGTGTTAACAATTGTGAACTAATTTCTGTGTATTTTATGATTAGGCAATCAAGTGCATATATTGAGTATAATGTGAACTACATTTCTCACTGTCAGAGAGGGGAGTCATGGATGTAGAAAGGAGGAAGACTGAACCTTCTGATGGTGATAGTTTGTCATTGGAAATTTTAATAGGAATTCATTTTTGTACATGTGCATGTGTGTCTGTGTGTGTGAGATCCATTATATATGTAGACATATGTTTGTATATGCTTTATTTTAATAACTTATTTATTTCTATCAATCAACTTTTGATTATTTATACAGTTAGAAAAAAGTAGCAAAAGGTTTTTGTACATATGACATATAGATTATGTCTCTTATCCTAATTAAATTTTTTAAAGTCAAGATTCACACTTGTTTGTATTCCCTGATTAGGGTGATAAAATCTGAAGCATATTCAGAGAAAGGAAGAAATAATTTTAGGATTAAAAAATATACCATGGGGGGCGGAGTCAAGATGGCGGAGAAGTAGGAGGCTGAGACGACATCAGCCAGCAGGAGATCAGCTAGATAGCCTATCAAACCATTCCGAACACCTACAAATCCAACAGGAGATCGAAGAGAAGAAAAACAACAATTCTAGGAACAGAAAATCGACCACTTTCTGAAAGGTAGGACCAGCGGAGAAGTGAATCCAACGCGACGGGAAGATAGACCCCAGGGGGAGGGGCCGGCTCCCGGCAAGCGGCGGAGCACAAAATCAGAACTTTTAAAAGTCGGCTCCACGGAGGGACATCACTCCAGAGGCTAATCTGGGATGAAGACCTCACGGGGACAACGTGGACTCAGGTCCCACGGGGTCACAGAAGGATTGGGGGTGTCTGAGTGTCGCAGAGCTCACAGGTATTAGAGCGGGGAAGTCGGCTGTGGAGACAGAGCCGAGATCTCCTAGTGGTCTGTGACACGGACCGGTGCTCTGTGGCACTGGCCGGTGCTCTGTGCGAGGGGTCCCCACAAGATCTGGGGAGACTCCGACCCGGGAGAGCTCAGGGATCTACGGGGTCCGGAGACTCCAGGTGGGACTCTGCCAGAGACAGAGACGCTTGGTCACCGGCTGGGTGAGCTCGGAGCACTCCCAGAAGCCAGTGAGATGGGACTGCTTACGCGCAATTTTCTCTGAGCGCGGTCTGCGGGCGCGCGCGGTCTGCGGGCCGGCGCGCGCAGTCTCCGGCGCAAACGTGGGCTAGGGAGACCGGAGGGATTAAACGCTTTTCTATGAAGGTGCACTGAAGACTGGGGCCCCTAGCTCTCGGCTCCTCTGAACCGTAGATTGGGAGGCCGCCATTGTCATTCCCGTCCTCCAGAACTCTACAGAAAGCGCGTTCAGGGAACAAAAGCTCCTGAAAGCAAACCTGAGAGGATTACTTAGCCCGGCCCCTGGTAAGGGCGGTGCAACTCCGCCTGGGGCAAAGACACCTGAGAATCACTACAACAGGCCCCTCCCCCAGAAGATGAAAGAAATCCAGCCAAGACCAAGTTCACTTAACAAGGAGAACAGCGGATTCTTATCTGGACAAAATGACAAGGCGGAAAAACTCACCACAGAAAAAAGAGCAGGAGACAGGACCGAAGGCTAGGGACCTAATCAATACAGACATTGGTAATATGTCAGATCTGGAATTCAGGATGACGATTCTCAAGGTCCTAGCCAGGCTTGAAAAAGGCATGGAAGATATTAGAGAAACCCTGTCAGGAGAAATAAAAACCCTTTCTGGAGAAATAAAAGAAATGAAGTCTAATCAAGTTGAAATAAAAAAAGCTATTAATGAGGTGCAATCAAAAATGGAGGCTCTTACTGCTAGGATAAATGAGGCAGAAGACAGAATTAGTGATATAGAAGACCAAATGGCAGGGAATAATGAAGCAGACCAAAAGAGAGACAATCAACTACTGGACCACGAGGGGAGAATTCGAGAGATAAGTGATGCCATAAGACGAAACAACATTAGAATAATTGGGATTCCAGAAGAAGAAGAAAGAGAAAGAGGAGCAGAAGGTATACTGGAGAGGATTATTGTAGAGAATTTCCCTAATATAGCAAGGGGAACAAGCATCAAAATCCAGGAGGCCCAGAGAACACCTCTCAAAATCAATAGGAATTGACCCACACCCCGCCACCTAATAGTAAAATTTACAAGTCTTAGCGACAAAGAGAAAATCCTGAAAGCAGCACGGGACAAGAAGTCTGTAACGTACAATGGTAAAAATATTAGATTGGCAGCAGACTTATCCACAGAGACCTGGCAGGCCAGAAAGAACTGGCATGATATATTCAGAGCACTAAACGAGAAAAACATGCAGCCAAGAATACTTTATCCAGCTAGGTTATCATTGAAAATAGAAGGAGAGATTCAAAGCTTCCAGGACAAACAAAAACTGAAAGAGTTTGTAAACACCAAACCAGCTCTACAGGAAATAATGAAAGGGGTCCTCTAAGCAAAGAGAGACCCTAAAAGTATTACCAGAAAGGAACAGAGACATTATACAGTAACAATCACCATACAGGCAATACAATGGCACTAAACTCATATCTCTCAATAGTTACCCTGAACGTAAATGGGCTAAATGTCCCAATCAAAAGACACAGGGTTTCAGAATGGATAAAAAAACAAAACCCATCCATATGCTGCCTACAAGAAACTCATCTTAGACCTGAAGACACCTCCAGATTGAAAGTGAGGGGGTGGAAAACAATTTACCATGCTAATGGACATCAGAAGAAAGCTGGGGTGGCAATCCTTAGATCAATTAGATTTTAAGCCAAAGACTATAATAAGAGATGAGGAAGGACACTTCATCATACTCAAAGGGTCTGTCCAACAAGAAGATCTAACAATTTTAAATATCTATGCCCTTAACATGGGAGCAGCCAACTATATAAACCAATTAATAACAAAATCAAAGAAACACATTGACAAGAATACAATAATAGTTGGAGACTTTAATACACCCCTCACTGAAATGGACAGATCATTCAAGCAAAAGATCAACAAGGAAATAAAGGTCTTAAATGACACACTGGACGAGATGGACATCACAGATATATTCAGAACATTCTACCCTAAAGCAACAGAATACACGTTCTTCTCTAGTGCCCATGGAACGTTCTCCAGAATAGATCACATCCTGGGTCATAAATCAGGTCTCAACAGGTATCAAAAGATTGGGATCATTCCCTGCATATTTTCAGACCACAATGCTCTGAAGCTAGAACTCAATCACAAGAGGAAATGTGGAAAGAGCACAAATACATGGAGGCTCAACAGCATCCTTCTAAAAAATGAATGGGTCAACCAGGAAATTAAAGAAGAATTGAAAAAAACCATGGAAACAAATGATAATGAAAACACAACGGTCCAAAATCTGTGGGACACAGCAAAGGCAGTCCTGAGAGGAAAATATATAGCGATACAAGCCTATCTCAAGAAACAGGAAAGGTCTCAAATACACAACCTAACCCTACACCTCAAGGAACTCGAGAGAGAGCAACAAAGAAAGCCTAAACCCAGCAGGAGAAGAGAAATAATAAAGATCAAAGCAGAAATCAATGAAATAGAAACCAAAAAAACAATAGAACAAATCAATGAAACTAGGAGCTGGTTCTTTGAAAGAATTAATAAGATTGATAAACCCCTGGCCAGACTTATCCAAAAGAAAAGAGAAAGGACCCAAATAAATAAAATCATGAACGAAAGAGGAGAGATCACAACCAACACCAAAGAAATACAAACAATCATAAGAACATATTATGAACAACTCTATGCCAACAAATTCGACAATCTGGAAGAAATGGATGCTTTCCTAGAGACATATAAACTGCCAAAACTGAACCAGGAAGAAATAGAAAACCTGAATAGGCCCATAACCAGTAAGGAGATTGAAACAGTCATCCAAAATCTCCAAACAAACAAAAGCCCAGGGCCAGATGGCTTCCCAGGGGAATTCTACCAAACATTTAAAGAAGAATAAATTCCTATTCTCCTGAAACTGTTCCAAAAAATAGTAATGGAAGGAAAACTTCCAAACTCATTTTATGAGGCCAGCATCACCTTGATCCCCAAACCAGACAAGGATCCCATCAAAAAAGAGAATTACAGACCAATATCCTTGATGAACATAGATGCGAAAATTCTCACCAAAATACTAGCCAATAGGATCCAACAGTACATTAAAAGGATTATTCACCACGACCAAGTGGGATTTATTCCAGGGCAGCAGGGTTGGTTCAACATCCGTAAATCAATCAATGTGATACAGTACATCAACAAAAGAAAGAACAAGAACCATATGATACTCTCAATAGATGCTGAAAAAGCATTTGATAAAGTGCAACATCCCTTCCTAATCAAAACTCTTCAAAGTGTAGGGATAGAAGGCACATACCTCAATATTATCAAAGCCATCTATGAAAAACCCACGGCAAGTGTCATTCTCAATGGAGAAAAACTGAGAGCTTTTCCGTTAAGGTCAGGAACACGGCAGGGATGTCCGTTATCACCACTACTATTCAACACAGTACTAGAAGTCCTAGCCTCAGCAACCAGACAACAAAAAGAAATTAAAGGCATCCAAATCAGCAAAGAAGAAGTCAAACTATCGGTCTTTGCAGATGATATGATACTATATGTGGAAAACCCAAAAGGCTCCACTCCAAAACTGCTAGAGCTTGTACAGGAATTCAGTAAAGTGTCAGGATATAAAATCAATGCACAGAAATCAGTTGCATTTCTTTACACCAACAACAAGACAGAAGAAAGAGAAATTAAGGAGTCAATCCCATTTACAATTACACCCAAAACCATAAGATACCTAGGAATAAACCTAACCAAAGAGGCAAAGAATCTATACTCAGAGAACTATAAAGTACTCATGAAAGAAATTGAGGAAGACACAAAGA
>RCUC01158900.1:0-72107 GCA_003697995.1 Taxidea taxus jeffersonii
ATGGAAGTTCTTCGGTCCATGTTAACCAGACTTACTGAGGTGAATGCTTCCAAATGTATACAAATATCAAATCATTAGTTGTACGCCTGAAAGTAATATACTGTTACATGTTAATTATGCCTTAATTTAAAACAAGTTCTTTTTAAAATCCACAGTCAAGGTGATCAGAGCTGGCGGGCAAGGAAGAAGGGAGTGGGGGCCTAGAGGTGAGGTGAGGTTTGCAGCTCATGCCCAGAAGAAATGCGCTCTCAGAGGCAGATTTGGAGGTGCTCGCGGAGATGAACCGTCCAGAGCACAGGACTGCACCTCATTACCGTGCAGGTTCTTTGCCTCCCTCGGTGGCCCCTTCCCACAGAGGTGAGAAAGCAGGGGTGGGGCCGGGGCAACGGTCCCCTCTCTTCTTCGAAGAGAGCGCCCCTTGGCGGGAAGGCCTGGTCTCAACGCACTCAACCGCCAGTCCCGGGAAGACCCAGCAACTCTGGCCGCAGACGGGCCTCACCATTTCCCTCCCTTCTAGCGCCCGGCGCCCCTGGCCGCTCGTCCGGAAAAGGGGCGCTCTGTTCCCCAGGGTCTGAGCAAGGAAGTCGGGCACCCGGGACAGCCTCCTCTCCCGAAGGCAGCGAGGTTGCGGGTAACACGAGAGGTGCTCAGTGGGAGCCCAGGCCGGAGGGTGCGCCGCCGGCTTTCGCGCCTGCCGGAAGTACCTCCCCCTCGAAGCAAAGGACTTCCGCTGGGTCTGCAGGGTAGTCGGAGTCAGAATGGCGGTCTCCTTGGCCGGGAAAAAAATCGTGTTTGTCACGGGGAACGCCAAGAAGCTGGAGGAGGTGCCGGGAGGGCGCGGGAGGCCGGCTACTAGGCGGCTGGGGGGTAGCGTGTGGTAGGGCCCGCTGGGGGTCGGGCGGAGAAGCGGCCTCCGGGCGGAGGGGGCTGGAGAGGCAGACCGGGGCGTGTGGATCGGGTTGGGCCAAGCTGAGTGAAACAATCCTGTGTGCGGAGGGGGGCCGGCGGGTGGTTGGCCTTAATAGAATTAGGGGATTGACAGAACCAGGCTTGCGAGCTCGGGAGCCGCGGGAGCCAAAGGAGTGCCGGGTCCTTAGTACCTAACCTATTAGGCTAGACCCCAGACCGGGACTCTTGACACCCCTCTAGAGCTGATCCAGACCCCGCTGCCGACCTAGGCGGGGCAGGGGCCAGACAGAGCGTGGGACAGGCAACCAAACTGAACCGTCCACGCCCCACCACTGCCCAGAAATGTGGTCCTCAGCCTCTTTTCCTCTTCTGTAAAATGGGGGTGATTTGGAAGGTCGGTTGCACAACGCAGTGGAGAGGCGGAGTGAAGAAATTAGATCCAAAGTTCCTGCCTCTGGGAATTTTGTGGCAAGTTGTGAGAGTTCTGCAGGTGGATGGATAGCCTTTGGCTGCAAATAATAGAGACACACAGGGAGCTCATTTAAACCACTAGGAGGCTCTTCTGGGAATACAGTGTTATGATATCTCACAAAACCTGAGGAGTCTCCTGAGGGCCTGTCGTGTCCTCATAGTTCTCCCTGGATGCTCATCCCTTTCCTAGTAAACGTTTTTCTGCTTATTTCGCTCCTGGTGGAGGGGGCAGTGAGCCTTCTGCCATACATTAGCTCTCATTAGCCTTTCTGGGGTCAAAGGTTTGTCCTCTGCTCAGTTAGCCATGGCCAAGGAAGTGGGTCATTGTGCAGAATCAGGGTGATATCCACTAGATATGTTGAGGCATAGGGATGGGACCCAGTCATTAGGGGACGGACCCTTCATTTGTCCACAGCATAGGGACTGATGCACTTCTGTGCCAGTACAGGGTGTTCTCAAGAGCGAGAGCCCTGTCCTGATAAAAAGTTTGGGATCCTAGGGCCAGGCCAGTCAAACAGACAAATAGTGCCACCCTGGAAAGAGTCCCGTGGGGGATAGTAGGTACCAGCTCCCAAGCCCATCTCTGTCTCTGGTTGAGAAGGTGGCTGCCTACGTTTTAAAAAGGGGCTAGAATGGCCAGAGGAGGCTCACTGGAGAAGATGGACTTGAAATTGGCTTAGAACAGGGTGTCTTTTTTTTTTTTTTTTTTCTTTTCTCCCCCACCCTCAGGACAGGGTGTCTTAACTCTTCATTCCATAGCACTCCACTGGCAGCCTGATGAAGCCTGTGGACCGTTTTTCAGGAAAACATTTTTCAGTGTACAAAATAAAATTCATAGGATTACAAAGGAAATTGATTCTGTTAAAGTACAATTCTCAGTATCAATGTTTGTGATCTAGTTAGCATACATTTTTTAATGCATTAAAGGATTCAGTCTACCTGTGTGCGTAGTTCCTTATTTTCAAATAGGATTGTAAATATTTTGAGATCTCTGCTACAGCTGTAATGGAATAGGACAACATCTGTGATTTTTTTTTTAATTTTTTAAAGATTTTATTTATTTATTTGACAGAGAGAGATCGCAAGTAGGCAGAGAGGCAGGCAGAGAGAGAGAAGGGGAAGCAGGCTCCTTGCTGAGCAGAGAGCCTGATGTGGGACTCGATCCCAGGACCCTGGGATCACAACCTGAGCCAAAGGCAGCGGCTTAACCCACTGAGCCACCCAGGTGCCCCAACATCTGTGATTTTAATAGGTTTAAAGGTCACAGGAACTGCTGATGCTGTTTTGGTTTTCTATATTTACAATTGAAAGAGATGCTAAGGGGCGCCTGGGTGGCTCAGTGGGTTAGGCCTCTGCCTTCCGGCTTGGGTGGTGATCTCGGTGGTGATCTCTGGGTCCTGGGATCCAGCCCCGCTTTGGGCTCTCTGCCGGGCAGGGAGCCTGCTCCCCCCTCTCTCTCTGCCTACTTGTGATCTCTCTGTCAAATAAATAAATAAAATACTTAAAAAAGGAAAAAAAGAAAGAGATGCTAAATTTTAGCTAGGGGCTAGTGAAAATAAAGGCATTTTTTCCCCGTGCAGGTTCACAGGCCTCTTGAATTCTGGGTAACCCCTGATGGAGGCTTGCCAGAATAGGAGGTTACTTAGAGTTTTAGGGAGCAGGGAGAAGGGAAGAGGGCATGGGGGGGGGTAACATCAACAGAGAGACCTGAAGTGGGAGGGATAGGAGACTGAGGGGATGGGGGAGATGACCCGCTGGGAGTGGGACCCTGAAGTCGAGTGAGGCTCATGTGCCTGATTTACCAAGCTTTAGGGGGCTGGCAGAAGATTTATCCAAAGGGAAAGGTGGGTGACAGCTTCTGTAGTAACTGGGAGTAAAATGGGAGTTGTTAACAAATGGTGATAAATATTCTTTCATTTTGGAACAGGTCGTTCAGATTCTGGGCGATAAGTCTCCATGCACTTTGGTGGCACAGAAAATTGACCGTATGTCTCTGTTTCGTTTTACTTTTGAAAGATGGTTTGATTTCCCTGTCTCCCTGTGACCTCTCTTTTTATATATCTGTTTCTCCAATAAGTGCCGGAGTACCAGGGAGAGCCTGATGAGATTTCCATACAGAAGTGTCAGGAGGCAGCTCGCCAGGTGCTTGCCCCTCGTGTGTCCCAAACTTGCTCCTCTGGTCCTGGGGGCTCCTGGGGGGTGTGCCTGCTGGGCCGAGGGAGAGAATAATAGGGTGGGCACAGCTGGTCATAACTTTAAGGACCTGCCCAGGCCCAGGTAGACTGGGTCAGTTCATGTTAGCCCAGGAATACTACCTTTCTTTCTCAGCCTTTACTGCGTAAACCAATACACACGTAGGCATGCACCCGCATAGACATATGCATACTCTTGTCTCCGATTTTCAAATACCTACATTACATTGCCTGTGTTCTCCCCACACACATCTTCGCCTGCACTCACACATCTCTGTGAAATTGGAAAAAAACACTTTCTGGAGAGTCAGGCTGTCTGAGTGTAAATCCCACCTTTCCAGTTGCTGTGCCTAGAGTAAGCTTTACAACCTGCCAAATTTTTGGTAGTCCTATCTCTCAGATGAAGATAAGAGATTAGCCAGGGGCTGTTTCCTATAGCTGTTAACTGCTGCTGCTGTAGATCCCAACTAGCTGAGGGCCTGGCCTCTGGGTGGCCTGGGAATTGGGGTTAGGGATAGGGCCTACTCCTGGTCACAGGTCTCGGGGCTTTGATTCCTTGTCTTGCAGGTACAGGGGCCCGTACTGGTGGAGGACACCTGTCTGTGCTTCAATGCCCTTGGGGGCCTCCCTGGCCCCTACATGTGAGTGCTCCCCCACCCCCTTGCAGGGCCCTGGCCACAGAATCACCTGAACTTCAAAATGATTGGTTACCTGATATTGTGGGTCATTCACTATCTTGGTGTCAGTCCCAATATTTCACATTGTCCTGAGGAAGGATTAGGGATGGGGGGAGGCATACCTTTCTTTCTTTTGTGAAGGGTAAGAATGTGGTTGTGTAAGTGGAGATGGGCCAGGGGAACCCACCTGCTGGAGAGGTACATTCGTGGCAGATCAATTTCAGGAAAAAGGAAATAAGGAAGGTGAGATCTGAAAATGGATTTCCTTAAAACTATTCAGTGCCCTGGACACCCTCAGATGGCCTTTGTGTATCTCCAGGGTGCACATACCCCACTTTGAATGCTCCTTGCAGGGACTGGAGGGTATATGGACAGAGGTGCTTCAGCTGGGTGTTGGATATGTTTTTCTTGAACTTCTGGATTGCCAATATGTTTGCCAAGGCACCAGCACCCGTATATGTTGCTCCATATCCTCACCAGCACTGAATATTAGGACTTCAATGTTTTGCAGTGTGGGGAATATGAAATGTTACCAGATTTGGATTGAATTTGCATTTTCCTTTTTTTTTTTTTTTAAGATTTTTTTAAATGTGTTTGAGAGAGCTAGAGCACAAGCAGTGGGGTAGAAGATGGGCAAAGGGAGAGGGAGAAGCAGACTTTCTGCTGAGCAAGAAGTGGTGTGGGGCTTGATCCCAGGACCCTGGGACCATGACCTGAGCTGAAGGTAGCTGCTTAACTGACTGAGCCACCCAGGCACCCCTGAATTTGCATTTTTCTGATTACCAAATGGGGTTGAGGCCTTCATAGGTTTTATTGATGCTTCTGTGCATTGCCTGTTTACCTCCATCCTTCTTCCTATTGGATTAGTCCTCATCATTTTGAGTCAAGACATTATTTATCATGCCCCCTGGCTGTCCTGGGGCTCTAATCCTGTGGGTGGGGTTGGGGGGGTGGGAAGGGTGCAGCCCAGAGAAGATGTTAGGAGGATCCTTCTGTACCTAGTGTCTGACTCATCTTCATTTCTCTTTCAGAAAATGGTTTCTGGAGAAGTTAAAGCCTGAAGGTATTAATCTCTTATCTCTTAATCTGTTGGGAATTGAAAATCTGGAGGTGGTCGAGGGGAGGGATTCCAGCTAGTAATCAGGAATTTCCCCACCATGGAGCCTGTGTTCACCTTAGTTTTCCCACCTGTAACCTGTGGCTTGGATTTTCCCTGCACACCCGACTCCAGGGAGTGCAGAGATGCGGGAAGAGTGGATAGGAAGGGTGGAAGGGACTGTGAGGTTGAGAGACACAGGGGCTGCCGTTATTTCTGGCTGAGAGGTTTGGCCCCACTGACTCCTAGCCTGTCCTTGCCTCAGCCAGGGCCTGGCCTGGAGGCTTGGGGGACTGGCTGCCTCTCTTGGGGTGCTGGCAGTGCATACCCCATCACAGTTGTGGGCCGGAATGTTCTCTCCTTAGGTCTTTCTAAAAACACTTCCAATTATGGAGCATTTCAGACATGTACAGTAGTAGAATAGAATAATGAGCGCCATGTTCCCATTACCCAATTTCCAGAGTATTAACCTGGATAAGGTATAAACCTATCTAATGACATGTATAAGCTCCCCCAAATTTGATGGCTCCCCCTCCAGGGCCTCAGGGCTGGGGAGTGAGGCTGGGAGCTGAGCTGCGCAGACCTGACTGCACTCCCTCTTCCCTCCCACCGCAGGTCTCTACCAGCTCCTGGCTGGTTTTGATGACAAGTCTGCCTATGCGCTCTGCACTTTCGCACTCAGCACCGGGAACCCCAGCGAGCCAGTGCGCCTGTTCAGGGGCCGAACCTCGGTGCGTATCCACGCTACTTCCCCCGTTGACCACCAGAGGGCGCTGTGGCTCAAGCCAATGGCCCAGAGTCTAAGGCAGGAGGATGGTGGGAAGGGCTCATGGCCAGTTAAGTTCCCACAGCTTTGCCCAGACATGCCCCTGGGCCTCACAACTAGGAGTGCTGTCAATCCTGAAATCTCTTTGACCTCTGAGGCTCGTGTTTTAGGGATACACAGGGGCTCATGGCTCTTGAGGCCTGGTATACCCAGAGCTCTGCACTGGGTCCCCTCCTAAGAAGCAGATGTGCAAGCTGAAGGTGACATGGACAGCTACATGGACAGCCCAGATTTCTTCCAGCTCTGTCCCTTTCCAAGTGCTGAGGCTATGGCTTCCTTTGAACATCTTACTTCCTTTCCAACTTCACATGTTCCTGTAGAATCTTACCTTTCCCCAGCTGCCCTTTAACACAGTCATGCCTGTCTGTCAGACCCTTGGGTTTAGCTGCTTCTTATAGGGTACAGACCACCCTCGGAGCTGACCTGCTCCCCCGACAGTGCAGCCATTCCTTCCTTGTGTCGGGGCGGTGCCTTCTGGCCCCTCACTCCTCTGCCAGTGCCTTCTGCTCATGATAAAATCCAGAGTAGCCCACAGAGCCCTTCCCCAGAGGCTCTACTGGGGGATGCCCACAGACATTTCATGGTGCCCTGCCTTGTTAATTTTTTTTTAATAGTGTTTAAAAAAAAACCCATAAAAAAAAATATATATATATGTATAATATAAAAATGACCATCTCCACCATTTTTAGGTGTTTTAGGTGTTGGTACAGAGGTATTAACTCTGTGCATTGCTGTGCGGTAGATCTCGAACTTTTCATCCTGCAAAATTGAAACTATACCCATTTAACAAAAACCCCCCCCTCCCCCCCCCCCCCCCCCCCGCAACTGCTATTCCACTTTTATTTCTAAGAGTTTGGCAACTTCAGACCCGTTATATAAGTGGAATCCTGCATACAGTGTTTGTCTTTTTGTGGCTGGCTTATTTCTTAGCATAATGCCCCCAAGGATCATTTGTGTGGTGGCACGTGACAGAATTCCTCCTTTATTTATTTAAAATATGATGTATTATTTGCCCCAGGGGTACAGGTCTGAATTGTCAGGCTTACACATTTCACAGCACTTACCATAGCACATACCCTTCCCAGTGTCCATCACCCGGCCACCCTTTCCCTCCCCTCCCACCCCCCAACAACCCTCAGTTTGTTTTGTGAGATTAAAAGTCTCTTGTGGTTTGTCTCCCTCCCGATCCCATGTTGTTTCATTTTTCCTCCCCTACCCCCCAAACCCCCCGCCCTGCCTCTCAAATTCTTCCTATCAGAGAGAATTCCTCCTTTTTATTGCGGCTGAATAATATCCATTGTGGGCATTTGCACATTTGTTTTGTCCATTTATCTGTCGATAGGCACTTAGATTTCCTCCATGTTGGGCTGCTGTGAATAATGTTGCTACAAACACAGATGTTCCAATGTCTGTTGAGATCTTGTGTTTGGTTCTTTGGGATATTTACGCAGAACCAGGATGGCTGGATCGTAATTGCCGGGTTACATTTTTTAAAATTAACTTTATTTGTCTGCCACTGTCACAGAAATGTTCTCTAAAAAATCAGAAGTGTGAACAAGCATAGTCCATGCTGATGGGGCCCGGTCACTGAGGTGACGCATGATTGGGGTCCCCGCTCTTCTCGATCGTCTCCCCCACTTCAAGCACCTTGTTGCTTGCCAGCCTCTATGTTACCTGAGGTGGCTTTGTTTCTCCTTGTTTTGTTCTCACTCAAGCTTTCCAGACCCAGTCACGTTGTCCTTTCAACAACGCATATGCTGAGCCCGTCCCCATCTTGGGTCCCAACGCCAGCCGTATGTCCTCCACCTGGAATGATTTTGCCCATCACTTTACATGGCCAAATTGTCTGCTCCCATCTAGGCTTCCCATCTAGGCCCCTCCATCCTGTTATCCTTGAGCCCAGCTCCCTGTTTGTTCCTTCTAAGGCACTTTGCATTTTGTAATCATTCATTTGTTTACTGGTATAAAGCCTGTTTTGCTTAAGACATCCATTTGATGAGGGCAAGGCTGGGCCTGCTATGACTCCAGTGAGAATACTACTGGCCCCACTGTAGATGTTCAAAAACCATTTGTGCGAGGTTCACAGTGGCTCAGGAATGGGTCTTGGTCCCGTAGCTCCCCACCAGCACTGGTGGAATCTGCCTTTGGTCTGAAAAACTTGGCCGTTATGTGGTTAATCCCCATTTTCTACCATTTTCCTTATATTTTTTTTATTTCTCAAGAGATTTTATATATTTATTAGAGAGAGAGCAGCTGCACAAGAGCAGAGGGAGAGGGAGAAGCAGACTCCCTGTTGAGACATGGGGCTAAAATCTGGGACCCTGGGATCATGACCTGAGCTGAAGGCAGATACTTAACCAGCTGAGCCACCCAGGCGCCCCTCCCTTGTATTTTTTAATTTACTAATTTTTAATCTTCATGGCAACATGACATCTCATGGTGCTGAATTAAATCGGTTCTCTTTGTAACATTCTCCTATTGGAATTTGCCTATTGCAGTCAAGTTACTGAGCTCATTTATGTATTGAACAATGTGCGAAGTAATTTCTGTTTCTTCATTCAATTGTTAGAGCCTCCTTTGTTGTTTGAGAAATGCAGCAATTTATTTCACTTAACGTAATAAAAATGAGTAGCAGTCATAGGGCTTGTCTGCATAGTCCAGGACCTCATACCTTCCTATTCAGAGAAAATGTTTTCTGTCAGTTTTTCCATTGACTCTCTTCAGTGAGGTCACAGTTTGTCAGAGCTGTAGAGAGAGGGAGATTGGCCCCAAAGGTATCAGTTTGTGGTTCGTGTGTGTGTGTGTGTGTGTGTGAAGGGAGCGTGGTCCCATATGTATTTATGGGATTCATAATACAAATTATGTATTCAGCAAACATTTGCAGGTATCACGGACTTCTTGAAGCCATATATATATTTTAATAAGTACTTTTTTTTTAAAAGATTTTCTTTATTTGACAGAGAGAGAGAGAGAGCAATCATACGTAGGCCGAGAGGCAGGCAGAGAAAAAGAGAGGGAAACAGGCTCCCTGCTGAGCACGGAGTCCAACATGGGGCTCGATCCCAGGACCCTGGGATCATGACCTGAGCTGAACACAGAGGCTTAACCTACTGAGCCACCACCCAGGCGCCCTGAAGCCATGTATTTTGAATAAATGGGACTTAACCAAATACATAAACTAGTCAGACTCAAACTGGCTACCCTTCCCTTGCTAGGGCATCTCCTGTGTGTCCAGTGATACACCTATCCCTTCTTTTCCCTGGCAGGGCCGGATCGTGGCGCCCCGAGGCTGTCGAGACTTTGGCTGGGATCCCTGCTTTCAGCCTGATGGATATGAGCAGACGTAAGGAGCCCTATTTTCTCCCGGGGATGTGGGATTAGAATGGCCACAGTCTGGGCTGGGCCAGCACCCTGCCCCAGTGCAGGCATGCAGACATGGGCAGGCCGGCTGTCGGCTGCTGCTCCAGCTGAAGGCAGTTCTGCTGGGGTGGACGCGAGGAATCTGAGTCGGCCGATCTCCAGGGTAGGAAGCAGCCAGGCGGCGCCGGGAGTTCTGGGCCCTCGGGCTGCAGCTCCCCGCGGAGCAGCTGTGTGTGACTTGAGTGCCTTCCTCTTCTACCCTTGGCTTGTCCTATATGAACCTGACCATTTGGTGGGATCATCTGACTTCCCCATGGAGTTTGGAAAAATGTTAATATTTCCACCCTTTGGGGGGGCATGAAACCCCCACAGCGCCAAGTGTTCTCATTACTTGCCCCCGACCCCCTTCCCCCCCCCCCCCCCATTTGCAGTGGACATGTTGGCCATTATTAGAATCAAGTGTGCTAGGCTAGAGGGGCTCTTAGGGAGGGTGACCTGAAGCCTCCCAGTAGCCAGGCAGGGCTGAGGACGATATGAAACAGCACCATCCAAGAATGCAAGATAGAGAAATGCTCTTTCTCCACTGTTCGATCCAACTTGTGGCTATTCAATATGACTTCGGAACTGAAAATAGTCTTAGTCAATGATGGTTAATTTCCATTTACATGGCCACTTGCGGCTAGTGGCCACAGCATGGACAGCACGGATCTGCAGCACCCAGGTGGGGTGTGGGTCTTCACTGGAGCCCTGACACGGAGGGGAGGCCACTAGCCAGCTGTCCCGTGCCACCCCCACAGTATAGGAGAGGAGACTCTCGTGTTTGCTCTGTCAGGCCTCACTGCTTCCTGTCAACAGATGACAACAGATGATCAGACACGCAGCTCATCCCCCTGCCCCCAGCTTCCCCTAGCGACTTTTGGACATACTAGGGCAAGTCTGACATCCTTCCACATTCATTAATACGGGTTTCCATCTCCAGGGGAATTTAAAACTCCGGTTTTTAAAAAATTAACTCTGGCTGCTGGGAGCTGGTGGCCCCATCACCCTTTCCTGGTGACTCCTTGAGCTCTAGGGCTCCAGGATGGGTGAGGGATGCATACCCCTAAATCTGGGTTCCTCTGAGCTGCTGTTGTCACCCCTTAGGTATGCAGAGATGCCCAAAGCCGAGAAGAACACCATCTCCCATCGCTTCCGGGCCTTGCTTGAGCTGCAGAAATACTTCGGCAGCCTCGCTGCCCCAGTAGGTGGTGATGATCGCCCTGGCCGGGGAACTGGGGAAGGCTAGCCTGCCACCTCCACCATCAGACAGGCAGCCCTCCAAGTACTGCCTTCCGGGTCTCCACTTCCTAGAGGGGGGTTGAGACAGCCTTACCAGCCCCGTTTGGAGGAGCAGCTGGCTCTGCTTGGAGGAACTTGGGGCCCTTGGGGATTCAGTGGTCCCTCCTACAGACTGGGATCTTGAAAGGACTGGGATGGTAAAACTGGCCATGATGGGTCCGAGGGCTTGGGCAGAACCACACACAAATTGCCCTCGACATTTAAAGTGGCAGAAATAAAAATACTGGAAGGTACTTGCCTCCAGAATAAACTGGATATATCAGCTTTGAAAGCTACCCGAGGCGGTTGTCTGTCCCCTGAATGTCTTTTGGCAGGAGCAGGAGACCTCGCAGCTCGGGGGATGAGGGTGGGACGAGGGTAGCAGCTACAGGTGTTATCGTGACCCTGCTCACTGGAGTATTGTATCTTTCCTCTCATTCAAGTCTCAGCTTGTGAGCTGACCTTGTCCATGCCAGACCCATGCTGCCCATCCACCCAGGGAGGGAGGCCACCCCCCAGCTGGCCTCCATGGTGTTTGCCAGGTTGTGGGGTGGGCAGTGCGGATGTTGAGCGCTTCGGCTGTATTTCAGTTTAACCTCAGAGCAACTAAAATGTTGGGGTGGGGTTTTGTTTTTGTTGCGTTGTTTTTTTTGAGAGACAGAGAATGAGTGGCAGGGAAGGACAGAGGGAGAGAAAGAATCTCAAGCAGGCGCCACGCCCAGCTCTGTGGGGTTTGATCTTACAACCCTGAGATCATGACCTGAGCTGAAATCAAGAGTCGGACGCCTATCCGACTGAGCTTACAGGAGCCCCTAAAATGTTGGTTCTTGATGATGCCAGGTCCGTTTTTATGGCAGGGACAGGACATGGAGTCTCCACCCGATTGAGAGAACACAACATGGTTCAGCCGGAGACCTCCAGGCCCCAAAGGCAGCCTGCCTCAGCTGCCCCAGGTCCTCACAGTGCCCTAGGGAAGCCAGTCCTGGGAGGGACTTGAGGGGCCTGGGGCAGCTCTTTCCTTTCCCGCAGGTGTTTCTTTGGAAGGAGGAGGTACCCACCCCAAGAATATTCAGAAAAGCCTGTTGTGTGCAGTGGGAAAGGAGGGAGCGTAATGCTGGGGGGTCACTCCCAGGCTTGTTTCTGGGCTGCTGGGCAGGTCTGGAGAATGTCACTTCCATCGCTGTTCCTCGGTCCTGACATCATGGCCCGGGGCCTGCATTTAACTGTTCTTTCCTCCCCTAAGGTGCATCAGTGTGTGTGGGTGAGGACAGAACATCGTTTCTTTGCTCCCCACTTGCCCGTGAGGCTCGGCTGGGTTGTTGCCCCAGGAAGGGCCAGCAGCCCAGCCTCCTCTTGAGTTGTTGTCTCCTTGGTGCAGAGTGCTATCTGGCTGGGGCTCAGATGTGTGGTGCTAGGGGCTTGTCTGCTCCCCGCCTGGTGATTCTGGATACGGCCCTACCTGGAGGGAACACGCATGCCCCTGGGGAGGGGACCCCAAAGGACCACATGCCACCTGGATGGGGTGGGTGCATGGAGCTTCAGGCTGGCCAGCCCTCTCTGGGTGATGGCCCAGGCCCACAGGACACCATCCACCTTTGCTAACCTTTAGTTAGCCATCCCTCCAAACAATGAATGGGCTTGTACCCATGCCCACCTGCCCGGGAGCTGGTGGAAGAGGGGTCTTGGTTGTGCCCCTGTCTCTGCTCCCCCAATCTATGCACCAGTGTACATACCTCTTCCACCAGGCTGGCAGGCCGGCCTCTGTTGCCGGTTACGAATGGGTGATGCCAGCTCCCCTTGGGGCTGCTTTTCCCAGATGACCAAGAGCATTGAGCATTCCTACTGTCCTGTGACTGTTGGGCCAGCAACCCCCCCCCCCCCCCCCCCGCAAGGTTTGCCTCTTCTATTGGAGTTGGAGTCATCGACTTTGTGTTGGTGGTGGTAGTGGTTATCAGGAATCCTTTGCATATCTATAGAGAGGAGTCCTTTTCAGTTGAGAGGTAGCGCAGGTCTTCTCTCACCTGCTCCCTTGGGTCTGTGGTGTACGCAGCAAGCCAAAGTACCATCCAAAGGGTACATCATGTGATGTCTGGGGGCCAGGGGTTCTATCACTGCTGGGGCTCTCAGATAACGCACAGGGGGTGCTTCCAGGTCCCAGATCCGGATTCCCCACTGCGTGCCGTGGGGCCTCTGTCCAGGCACCAAGTGACCAAGCCAGGAACACAGCCCCTTCTCCCCTCCATCAGACCAATCCCCACATCCTGCCGTCGGGGTCTTCATCCCCACTATCTGTCCTGGTGCAAGAGTGCAGCCCCTGCCCTACCCCCCAATCCCACATACAGAATCCATACCCACCCCACAGAGGGCATCCCTCACAGTGGCGGCTCTGACCTCCGAGAGCCTGGTTTTTAGTCTGCTAGGCTGCTCTGCAGCTGCCTCTGGGAGCCCAGGCCCAGGGCCACCAGGCCCACTCATCTTTCCTCCACCATTCGTGGGTCACTACTGGCCCCAAGCCCTCTCCTCCAGGCCCTTGCATATGCCATCCCCCTCACAACACCCCCTGCGGTTGCCTGGCAACACAGCAGCACCAGGGCCTCCTGGATCTTCCACAGGCCCCTGTTGGGCCAGCATCCACGGTGTGGAGTTGGACGTGACAGGCTGTGGCCCTTGGCAAACACCGGTCCCTTTTCCTTCCCCCTCCCCTGTACATCAAACTTTTTATTCTCCAGTGGCCCTGAGGCTGGGGTAGGGCGGGATAGCTGAGATGGAAGCTAGAAACAGGAGCTTTATTCTCTAGTGTGCATATAGCAAGTTCCTTACACAATCAAGGAAATGGTTTCTCTTTCAGACATCTGACTCTTTTATCAAAAGAAAATCCGTCCTGCTTAGTCCTACTCTGGACAGAAGTTGCCCTGAGCAGTGTCACTGACCCAAGCGAAAGGCTAATGGGGACAGGGATGGGCCCCCACTTCCCATGCCTAGATGTCCTAGGCCTGATGGGACAGCGAGAAGGGGGTGCAGCACAGAGCCACGCCCCAAAAGCCCCCCATCCCTCTCCCCATGGGGACGCAGACTCAGCCTGGAAGAGCCAGAGGGACAGTGAGAGGGATATGGCACGGGCCTGCTGGTCAGGGCCTCAGTCAGTGCTCGGCATCCATGGCATCCAGATACTTGGCTTCAATGATTCGGGGCAGCAGATTGTAGCTGGGCAGAGGGAGAAGAGACCTCAAGGTGAGCACTGGGTCAGAGAGCAAAAGTGGGGGGGGGGGGGCATCTGCCCCAGCCCCTCCCCCTCCCCAAGGGTAGACTGGGTGCTGCCCCCAGATCCCACCCAGCTGCCCTTACCGGATGGGGATCATGACAATCATAATGAGGGGGAAGATCATCTTCATGTAGGGCAGGTTGCTCATGCCAAAGGCACAGAGCAGCAGCAGCTGCAGGACCTGCAGGCCGGTGAAGTAGTGGATCTTCCTCTGGGGCACCCTCCGGATGTAGTGGGTGGGCGGGTACGAGGTCTGTGGGCGGCAGGGACCCGCTATGGGCAGGCCTGGAGCCCATACACCGACCCTGCTCCTCGCCCTTGGGGCTGAGGCTCACCTGGTCCTTGAGCAGTAGGGCCACGCGCTCGAAGAGTTGGTTGCCATCGATGGAAGTAAGTGCAATGTAGAGGAAGAGGCCGTAGAGCACGGGCTTGGGGATCCACTGCAGTGGGAAGGGAAGCAGCAGGAGGGAGAAGCCCACCAGGATGCTGGCGCCCAGGGTGGTCAGCCGTGTCTCCTTCACGTTCACAATTCTGTGTGGCCACAGGGCACGGGGTCACCTCTGGGCCCTAGTCCCCCTGGCCCAGGGTTACCCCCACTTCAGGGCCCACATGACTCGCCTCAGGTCTCAAGGGACCCGGCCCCCACTCACGTCTCATAAATGTGCCCGTTCTCCACACGCTCCTCCACCAAAGCCAGGGCCCGCACATGCAGCGGGGAGTGGGGGTAGGCAGCGTGGATCCAGGGCAGCCCGAAAAAAGACAGCCCGCTGTTGATGATGGCGATGAGCAGGAGGGCCCAGTGGTAGGCAGTGCCCTTCACCAGCCTGCAGCAGAGGGTGGGGGCACATGTGGCCCGATCCCTGTGTCCTCAGGGAAGATCGGGCACATGCCCTGCCCCACCCCGCAAACCTGTTCTCCGGGGCATTGGCCAAGGCAGCCACCAAGTTCTGCTCGATGAAGAAGAGCAAGGAGAGCAGGAAGCCCAGGCCCATGGCACTGGCGATGGCCCCCAGGGACAGGGAGTGCATCTCGGCCGTCTCAAAGAGGCTCTTGCTGGGGTTGTAGCGGAACTGGCTCACTGCGGCAGATACAGGCCCCTTGCTCAAGCCTGTGGCCCCCAAAGACCAACCTCACCCCACCGCAACCCCTGCCAGACCCCAACTCACTTTTGATTTCCCGGAAGCCATAGGAGCAGATGAGGGAGAAGGTGAGCACCGAGATAGGCAAGGCACAGTCTGACAGGATCTCCCGCATGCAGGGGTGTAGGTAGGGGCTGGGGACATGGGTGGGAGGTGTCAGTGCGGCCTGGGAGCTGGCACCTTCTTTCCCTCACCCACAGGGCCCCCCTAACCTCTTCTTGAACTGGTAGAGGGTGTAGCTCAGCCACAGCGTGCCCAGCATAATAAGGAGGCTGAGCACCGCGGTCTCCCGGCCCGGGTGGTCAGTCTGGTGGCTCCCGGGGGCCATCTGGAGGCTGGTGTTGAGGACGGTGCTGAGGCCCAGCAGGTTCACCAGGGAAGTGCTGTCTGTGTTGTAGTTCCCAAAGTCGTGGTAGTAATACTTCTGAAAGACTGTGGATATAGGCCAGCACGCTTCAGCCGTCTGAGCTCTGGGAAGATGAAGCCTAGCTCTCTTCTGGATGTGGGGGAGAAAGAGCTTCTGGGGGGACGGGGAAAGGGAGGGGCTGCCTTTCTCTGTCAGCCAGGAGGACCCCATTGACCTGCTTGTCCACCCCTGTCCCGTTCCCCCATATCTGACAGTGCCTCACACCTGGCCCTGTGCCTCTGATCCCACCTGAGGCAACCCTGTCACCCTCCAGCACATGGTACTGCGGCTTCCTGCTGGTCACAGCTCCTGAGAGCACCCTGGACCGTGGAAGGAGCCTTAGCTTGCACACTGCTTAGTGGCCCTGGCCACAGCCCACATTCCCCCAGCTCAACTCAGTTTCCCCTGCAGCAGGTGGCCACCGACTGGACACTCACTTTTGACCATGCCCTTGACAGCATCCAGCATGAATGTGATGGAAATGAACAGGGCAATGATCTCTTCTGTCGACCTGCCAGGGTGGTGCGGGGGGATGGGGGGGATGTCATGCCTCATCAGATGGGGACGAACTGTCAGGGGACCGGGGTGGGGATAGGGAGGCTTCCCTGAGCCTCTGCACAGTCCCCGACCTCCTCCCGCCACGAAGACCAGGATCCCACACTTCTGTCTCAGGGCAGTGATGTGGAGGGGGCACCCCATCCACTCTAGGGTTATAGGACCTCAGAGGCTGGTGTGGAGACTGCCCCAGGTCCCCAGCCTTGGTCTCCCCTCCTGGTTGAGGGTCCCAGAAGCTCGGGAAAGGCCCTGTCACCTCTTGAAGAGACGCATGATGAGACTGAGGTTGAAGAGGGCATAAAGTGCGAGAAAGAAACTGTTCCACAGGCCTGTCCATGCATAGAAGGTGTTGAAATCCAGATTGTAGTCGTCACAGATGCCACCAATTACTGCAGGACGAGGGGGGTGGTCAGAGTCGGGCGGGGGCTGGGGACCTCGGGAGCCACCTTCCCGCCGCCAGTGCCACAGCACCTTGGATGTAGAGGGCCAAGGGCGCGGTGGTCAGGAGCACCACCAGCGGCTGTCCAGAGAAGAGGGCATACAGGAGGCCTCCGATGCCCTGCCCTGCCATGGTCTTCTGCACATCTGAGGAAGTGGGGGATGTCAGGGGGGTGGGCACTGCAGCCCTGGGCCTCCCACCCACCCCCCTGCCTCCCCCCCTCACCGATAGCCCCGTTTGTGTTCTCATCGTTGAGGGACCCAAAAGCGATGGTGGGCAGGAGGCAGGCGAAGTAGAGGAACAGCGTGGTGGTGATATATTTGCCCACAGCCTTGTTTTTCCCGATAATGCCTAGGGATGGGACAGGACAGGAAATTTGCTGGGATGCAGGACAGGCCCATGTGTTGTCCTGGGACCAAAGCCACAGGCTGAGCTCTGGAGGGGGGTTGGGCGGGGGGGAGCCATAGGGCCACGTACCGTCTGTGAAGTCCAGCGGGTACACGGGGAACCTGCGGGCAATGTCCTCCCGGATGCCCTTCCCCACAGGGAGAAAATCTTTGTGCTTCAGGGGCTGGGGAAGGGGACAGATGTCCATCAGCTCTGTGGCCTGTGGCCCTTGCCCCACCACCCCTGCCCAGGCCTGCATCCCCGCTGTACCTGGGAGGGTCTGTGTATGCGGATGGAGTTCATGCTGTAGCCCTTGGCGCTGAGGGCTGGGCACTGGCTCACCATGGTGAGCAGCTGTCTCTGACGCACCAGCGCCTCCTTGAATTCCTCCTCTGTGCGGGTCTTCAGGAGCTCCTGGCGGAAGGTGATGTCCAAGAACATGGTGGCGAACGTGCGCCCCACCTCTGTGGCAGTCTTGGTACTTTTCTGGGGGTGGGAGACAGAGGAAATCACACCTGTGGTTCCTGGTGAGTGGGGGGTCCCCGCCCTGCCCTTGCCATCACTGATGGTCCCGAGCCTGTCACAGGTCCCCCAACTGTGACTGGCAGCACGTTTTGTCCCCCAAAGTTCAGGCGTTAGTGGAATCAGCCAGGATTCCTGCCTGGTCAGCAGATCACCAGAACCAGCGTCAAGTCTCCCAGTTTCCTTCATAAACTCATGAGTTCTTAAAATCTGAGGTACTGGTATTGTCCCAAGGAACAAAGAAAGACCTGCGTCATTGCGGATAATGAGATTGCAGTGACGGAGACAAGCCTTTACCCAGTTCTACTTGTGGTATTCCCACCATCTGCTGGTTTATTTGATTTCCTGAGGGGCTCCAGGCCTGTCAAGCCTTCTCCCTGTTGCCTGACCAAAGTCAACTCATATCCAGCCTCCCCCATGACAACCTGCCCTCTGGGAGCAGCATCTATCCCTTCATGCTGCCCAGAGCAGTCGCCCACGCCTGTCCTGCCCACGCTTTGCTTTCCTGTTCGCTGGAGAACAGGCTCACTCTCCGGAGGAGGAGCCGGGTGTTGGGCTGGTTGGCCTTTCACAAGGCATGAGTCCAGCCACTTGGCCCTCAGGATACAGCCCCTTCCTCCGCTCTGGCCACCTCACCAGCTGTCACTCCCTCTGCCCCATGTGCTGCCCACGTTCCCTCTCCCTAGCACTGTAACCTCCCAGGGAGGGACATTCCCCTCAGTGCCCGCTTTGCCTAAGAGAAAGCCCATAGAGGAGGGCCATGCCAAGCCTTGAGTCTACCAGAGGCAGGGGCAGAATCATCAAGCAGCTAGAGAAAATTTTAAGCATGAAGGCCCTTCTCAGGCCTGGGGAGGGGCCTTCGCCATTTTCTATTTATGATTTTGAAATCCGTTTCCTTCATAGAAGACTCCCCAAACCATACTAGCTTCAGCCTCCCACACCAGCAGGATGCACCCCTGACCAGGCAGAAATGGTCACCAGCAAATCAGAGAGAAAGATAGGTGTTGGGGCAGGCTGATGAAAAGCCCGCATGTTTGAATAAAACTAATTTTAACAAGTATCTCTTTACAGTCAAGAAGGAAATACAGCTTTATGGGCAACCTCAGGGGGAATTAGGGCTGGATGAGGACCTAGCAGGATGCTTCAGGGAGACTCGGTGGGGCAGACAGGAAGGACAGCGTGAGCACGAGGCCCTCGGGCCCAGACTGTGGGGTTCCCCAGCATGCGGAGGAGATGCCCCCAGAGAGTAGCCTGGGACCTTCCTTCTCAGGAAACAGAGCCACCTCCAGAACCCCACTCACCATCTTGGGAGGGGCCAGCACCAGGATGACGAACCGCACCTCACAGGAATTCTCCCCCCAGTTCTGGGGACGAACCAGACGGCTGATGCACACGTGTCGCCTCAGCAAGGCCTTGGAGGTGCAGCTGCCAGGGGCGGGGAGGGCACACGGTTGCCACCCTGGGAGCTGGGCTTCCCACCTCCCCACGCACCCCGCCCCTGACTTTGACCCCCAGCAACCTCTGACAGGAGTGCTCCACCCTCCACCCCCAAACTGGGTCCCCCTGTTGCCAAGGAGGCCACCCACCGTGGAGGCCCGGCAACTCACATGATGCAGATCCAGGACTGCTGGTATTGCACCCCCGTGACTGTGGCAGTGACCCCCTGGATGGTATCAGACAGCAGGTGGGCTGAGGGCAGAGCGGAGGGGGTCAGAGGGCCCACCGGCCCACCTCCCCGAGCCCCTGGGCCCCACCGGGGAGCCGGGCCCCACCTTTCCCCTCTGTGGGGGCCCCCGCATCAGTGAAGAGCATGGCCATGAACAGGTCCACGTTGCATTCAGGCTCCGTGTTTTGGGGGTCATGGGCTAAGCGGCACAGCATGGCCCGCAGCACATCATCCAGCGAGGTAGCTGTCTCGTTCAGGATGATGCTGGCCCGGGCCAGGAAGCCGTCCAGGTCCCGGTGCGCCCGGATCTCCTCCTTAAAGTTCTTCAGCTTCAGGTACTACGGGGACCGCGTGCATAGAGCCACACCAGCCCGTGGGGGAGATGCTCTGTGGCGACCTGAGCCCCTCCTCCGCGGCCTCGCCCCCCAGACCCACCACAGCCAGGTTTGAGGGCGGTGTGAGAGGTCTGTCCGCTGTGACAGGGAAGCAGCCACCTCCACCCCACAATGGGTGGCCCAGGACCACACGTCCCCTGTCCCCTGTCCTGCCAGCGGGCTACTTACCTTGCGGGAGGTGTGAAGGAGCCCGCAGCCACCAGGTGAGTCACTCTCGGCTAGGGAAAAGCGGGAGGGCTCAGGGGGCTGCCCCACCGCGTCAGGACTCTCTCCATGGAGTGCGGCTGTATCTGCCCAGCCCCCAGGCCCCTGTCCGTCCCCCCCAGCCTGTCCCTGCTACAACCCCCATACCAGCCTGGGTGGGCTGCACCTCGAGGTTGACGTTGACAAAAAAACGGATGCTCTCGCCAGACACAATGGAGGAGTTGACCGTGTCGAAGGCCTCATCCCCCAGGCTCTCCTCACGGGTTTCAGAGGCATCATCCATGTCACACTTGAGGTAGCCTGGAGACCCAACCACCACCAAGAGAGACCCCCCAAGAGGGCCCAGCCGTCAGTGCTACTACACACCAGAGGGAGGGACTCCAGGCTGGCCCAGTCGGCACACTCTCCATGAGTGGTGAGGGCGGCCTCTTGTAGGCCAGGAAGGAAGTCTCCGGCCCAGGTGAGCTGAATAGCTCATCGGGGCCCAGCCCCAATCAGAGAATGGACGCCAGCCAGCAGCCCCCACCCAATGGCTTTCTCCAACATTCTTCAGCTGCAGGAACCAGGGCCCTGCACCGTTCTGACCCATGTGTATCCTTTCAGCTACAGAAAAACATGGTCAATCCACAGCTCCGGGCCCGGAAGGTGGTGCAATGATGCAGTTAAGACTGGCCTCTGCCCTCCCCGAACCCCCAAATTACGGGACCTGCCGGGCTCCCTAGATGGGGCCCAAGGGAAGCCAGAACTACTGTGGTGTCCAGCACTCTCCTCACCTTACTGGCATAGGGTTTTAGAGGGCTTTCTTTCAGGGAGGGCATGCAGGCCGAAGCAGCAAGGGTGAGAGACTTCGTCCAGACAGCAGACAAGGCCCAGGAAGTAGGGGAGCCAAGGACACAGTCAGTGACTGAGGGAGGGACCCCCAGGAGACACCCAATGGAAGGCAGGAGGAGTGTTCTGGCACCTTGGGACTTCCTCCCAGAGGGGAGCCTTTTCCTGGGTGGGCCTTACTTCCAACAACGGCTCACAGCCCCGCGCCCCACCTCTAGAGGAAGTCTTCCTGGTGACATGCAAACATTCCACCCTTGCTTGAGCTCCTCGCGACCTCTGGGATGGCAGTTTGGGCCAGGCCTGCTACCCCTGTCCTGACCCCCAGTCCATCAAGCCCAGGGCCACTCCCGACCTCTGATCTGTCACTCCTCAGGCCAGGTGACCAACACCCCAGGCATGCCAGTGCCTGCCCTCCGAGCAGAGGGCTTCCCTCCCTAGAGGGCCTTCTTCAAGGCTCCACAGAAGCTTCCTCTTTCGGCCAGCCCTCCCAGGGCCCTGCTGGCACCCCTTCCTGACTGTCCTGTGAGTCCCTAGGGTTCACTGCATATTAGTGCTCCCAGGAAAAGGGGTCTTAGAGCCCAGACCCCACCAAGGTCTGACAAACACCTGTGCGGGGACGGGGAAGGGTCAACAGCACGCCCACACCTGCCAGGCAGTGACTCACCCTGACTCACTTCCACTCCAGCCCGCCAGTTTCCTCTGCACATCCCAGGCCCCGTCCCCCCATGGCCTGTGCTTAGCCTGGCCCCTTTTGGGCAGGAGGGCCTAGGATTGCACTGCACTCAGAGTTCCGAGCTAAAAGATGTCCTTCCCATTTTTGCCATGGAGCTCATGTCCACAAGAAACCCCTTCCTCCCCAGCCCCCACCTGCCCTAGCTTCCCTTCCATCACGCCCACCAGCACCCTTTATTCCTGGGCACTGCCCTTCATACTGTCCCCTTCTCCCCTACTCTAGGCTCTACCTAGGACCTGCCCAGCTGACATGACCAGGTCCCTGCAATGCTCCTAGGAGGCCATGTCCCCACGTCCATCCTATAAGCCCAACCACACACCTAATCCACCTGCCAGCAGCCTGGCCCCCACAGTCACCAGGCCCTGGGGACCTTGAGTCAGAGCCTATCACCACTCCGTCCAAGTACCGTCCCACTGAACACCCCTCAGATGGTCAGGCCAGCGCCCAGGTCTGGGTACAGGAGTGCCCTGAGACACAGGGATGGGGAGAGCTGGTCTGGATCAAGCAGGAGAGCTGAAGTGAGGAAAGGTTCAGTTCCATGGAATTAGAGGGACAATAGCAGCCCCTCCCTCACAGGTCTGGGCAGGGACTGAGGGAAGAGGGCATATACGGCATGGCCTAAAGTCTGGCCCAGTAACCAGAGCATTCTAACAGCGAACCAAGGGAGGTCACCAGATGGTCCTCAGAGCCCAGGAGAGGGAACTGCCTTCCCTCCCAGGACCACCGGAGTGACCTGTCAGTGTCCGAGGCAATTGTCGGCTGCCTGCCTAACCGTACCACCACCTCCTGGAGGGGAAGATCTAAAGGCTTCCCAGCACCAGCAGAGGCCACACGTGGGGGCTCAATGCCATGGGTACCCAGCTGGAGGGACCAGGTCCCCTAGAGACCAAGGAGCTCTCTGTACATACCCCCACAGAGGTACTCACCTACATCCTCAAGGTATCCATTCTGCGACATGATGGAAGAGGATTGCTCTGCAAGGGAAGCCCAAGAATTGGTACCGGCTCCACCGACCAGCCCTGGACAGTCTCTCCTGTGCCCAGCCACTCCCCACCCTACATCAACCCTGCCTCTGCCTTCTTACCCTTCCCAGGTACCCAACACAGGCCGACCTGGGGTGGGGGCTCGCACTAGGCAGGGGCCCCCTAAGGAGCCAGAGGAAGCCCAGCCTGGTACTCTTCAGCCAATCTCCTAGGGTCTGCCCAAGTGGGAAAGGGCCAAGCAGGGTGGTCCCAGCCCCGTCTCCCCCAGGAGTTATTAACAGTACCCGGCATGGGTTTGTAGACGGTGTTATTGAGCACCGGCTGCGAGGGATGGAGGGTGGGGGCCTGTCCCTCCGCCGGCCTCCCTGTCTCGTTGTTTCGCTGCCAAGCCCAGGACCTGGGCGGGGGACCTCCTGCCTCCACATAGTTCCTCTCACTCTGGTCCCAGGGGCCATCAACACCCATCACACGTGCAGTTGCCCCCAACCGCACGCGCCCAGGGTCACAGGGGGCCCACTTGGCAACAGCCTCCTCCCCTCTGGGCCACCCGCGTCCCGGGCCTCCTGGGAGGCGGAGCCGTTGGTCCTCCAGGGAGAAGGCGGGGCCGGGGGGGGGCGCGCGGAGAGCGCTGGGCGCGCTCACCACGCCGGGGCCCCGGATGGTCGCAACTGTTTGTGGCGTTCGGTGCGAGGAAGGAAGCGAGAGGAGGGGCGCGTGCACGAGAGGAAAGCGCCTCCAGACTGGAGACCCTGGGGGCAGAATGCGGACAGACGCGCGGGACAGGAGCCCGGGCTGCATCTAGAAGGGTGGGGCGGGGCGTAAAGCCAGCATCCGAGGGATAGACAGAGGACGAGGGCGACGAGGGTCTGGAAGAGTGGGGGTAGTGCACACCTTATTCTCATCCCGGACGCCCCACGTGCAGGTAAACAATGGTCGTACAAACCCCTGGCTGGCCCTCAGGCGTCAGGGCCTTGAGGTAAAAACTGCTGCGGCCTCGCAGGGGCCAGTCGGAGGCCCCGGGATCCCTAAGAGTGGGCAGGCTTCTCCGCAGCGCCGGGGGCGAGAAGGTGTCCCGGCAGAACGTAACAAGAGGCGGCAGCGCAGTGGCTGGGAAGGGTCCGGCTTTCGGGGTACTAAGGACCCCATGGCTCCATCCCAATCACCTCCACGCCCCACCCCTCCACTGGCTACCGCACTGGTTCAAAAGCTAAGAATTTCAAGTCGGCGATAGAGCATTGAATCAAGCACTCAATGTCCACGAGGCTCCCTGGGCCTCCCTCCACCACCCGTGTACTCCCCGCCCCGTCTCCCTCTCCTTCTCGGCCGAACTTACACCTGACCCCAGGCCTAGGAAGCTTCCACGACCCCCTCGCCCACCGTGGCCCGGGGCCTCTGCAGGCCCGGGGCAGGCGCGTTCTCCCCGGTGCTCCGACGGCTCCGCGACCCCGCGGAACACCCCTTCACTGCGGAGAACCGACGGCCCTCCCGCCGCGTCCCTGCCGCGCCGGCCGGCTCAGGCACCCACCGCATGGCTGGAGATGGAACATGCGCCGGGCGGCCGCGGCCATGGCCCCGGCGATCGGCCGCCGGACGGATGCACACACACGAGCACGCTTGGGTCCTCACCCCTGATCTCCGGGACCCCGAACTTGGCGATTCGGGCGGGCCAGCTGCCGGAGCCGGCGACACACCCCCGCGCCGTGCCTGGGTCCTAATGCCGCTCGACGCCCCGCCCCGGTGCCGCCCCGGGCGGGGTCCCCTCCGCCAGCCCGGCGCCCTCACCCGCGCTCCTGTCGGTCCCAAGCAGGCTGCTCCCGGGAGCCCAGGGCGACTCCTCCAGAACGTGTAGATCGGGCTCCTACGAGCCCGCGTGCCCGCCCAGGCGTCGCCGGATTAGGGGCTGGGCGGGGCCCGGAAGTTTCTGGGAAGAAGCTCGACGGGCCCAGGGACCCACGAAGTTGTGTCTCTGCGGCGGGTCGCGGGAGGACTCCCCAAGCGTCAGCTTTATGCGCGCTGCCGGCCCCCCGCCCCCGGCTCGGCAGGGGACCTCGGCCTGGCCCAGCCCGCCAGCTGCCCCGCCCCCTCCATTCATCCCAGTCGCTCGAGTGGTAAACCTCCTTCTCCTCCTCCAGGAAGCGCGCCCCGACTAACTAGATGGGCCGGCATGCTTCCCTGGGCTACGCCCTAGTTCGCCTAGCCAGCGGCGCTCCTGGCTCGCTGGCGTCGGGTTTGCTCGCTGAGCGCCTCGAGGTTTCTCTTCTGGCCTCCGCGCGCCCCCGGCCTTCTCTTGGGTCAAGGTCTTGGCTCGCGGCTTCTTTCCTTCCCAAAGTGGCCCCGCCGTCCGGTTTTCCTTCCCGAATGGGGGGGCGCCCGAGTCGGGGACGTGCATTCGCCAGCGCCTGGTCTGCGAATCGAGAGAGCGAGCGAGAGAGCGAGCGAGCGCGCGTTTGTAAGGGAGGAGGTGCTGCGACGGGTCAGGCAAATCCAGCCGGTGCGATGATACCCTGGCCTGACCTTGGGTGTCTTCTCAGCAAACGATTCCACTGCCCTTGAGCCCCAGTTGGACTCAGGAACTCTCCCCACCAGTGTTAACCCCCATCCCTCCACACTGTCTGATGGCCCGAGGACTAGCAGCGACTCCCCGCCCCCCGCAACCTCCTGCTGGGAAGGAGTCCTCGGCCACTGTCCCCTAGGCTTAGAAGCAGGCGAGCGGGCTGGGCAAGCAGAGGGTGAGCCCACCACCGCGTAGAGGTTGCCCTGCAGCCCCCAAGGGCTCCTGGTGCGTTGAGGAAGCCCTATGCACAGAGCGAGTGAGCCCAGCTACCGGTGTCCCCTGCCCGCAAAATAGCGCATTGAGAGGGAAGCGAGGGGGGCATCCCTCTGCAGATGAATGGCCCGGGAGTCGGGAGGGCTCTGAGCACGTGGATCCTTACTACCAGAAGGGATGCCGCAGAAGGCATCTGCCCGACTCAGAGGACTAGTTGGAGGCTGGCCGCATGTTCTCTGTGGGGCTCAGCAGGGCCTGGGAGGAGACACACAGGGTCTTCCTGGGGAACCCCTGCACTCCACCTTTAGGACCTTCTTTAGATAACCTCTAGCTAGACCCTCAGTCCATTTCACAGACTTCCAGGTGGTGGGGGTGGAGGTTGAGGAGGAGCGGAAACACAGACAGGGTGACTACCAGGAAGCAAGGTTGGACGGGGTGGGTGGGTTCCAGGGCTGGAGCCTCTCCCATTTGGGAATGTCTAGGCTTCTGCAACTGTCTTCCTGTGTCAGCAGCAGCTTCCAAAATAACAGACCTTCCAACCTGCCTTCCAGGAAGCCAACCTGGATAAGAGGGGCAGCCTTCTCCTTCATCTGGGACCTCACCACTTAGCTCACTGAGGAAACAGGAGCCCACAGGGAAGGCCTCCCCCAGTGGTGGATGGACCTCACAGAGGAGCTGCCACAGCCATTCGCTGCTTCCTGCCCTCTGCTCCTCCAGGTTCTGCTCCCCTAGTTGCCCTGGAGGGAGCTGGAGAACCCCACAGTCCTACCCCTACCCCAACATGAGAAGCTGTTTCCTTTGGTTCTCCCATCCACTACCCGCCTTCTGTGGATCAGGGCAAATAGAGGGGCCCCAGGTGTCTCTGCCAGTGCGCCATTGGGTCCTTACACAGGCAGGCAGGGATCAGACGTAGGTGCATGCATTTTGTCTCATTCCCTTCCCTGGGCTCTGTTTACTGGGCTGTGGACATGAGTGCTGGGTTCCACAAGGCACTTACTGGCTTTCCAAAGGAGTTTGAACTCAGTTTCCCCTGTAAGCCGTTTAGGCTTACGGATTGTAGAATCTGGAGTGAGAAGTAACTCTATAGTATCTCATTCAAAACCACAAACTAGGGGACGCCTGGCTGGCTCAGCAGGTGGAGCATGGGACTCTTGATTTCAGGGTTGTAAGTTCCAGCCCCACATTGGGTGTAGAGATTACTAAAAACTGAAATCTTAAAAAAAAAAACAACAACTAAACTAAAAACACAAAAACAAGATCATTCCCTGGAACTCCCTTCCTCCTCCAGGATCCATGCAGTTTCTCAGCGGTGCTTTACAGAGCACATTTCTCCCGAGTTCTCTCTGCTCTGCTGTCTCCATGCCCTCTGCTTACTTCTTTTTAGCCCCCTCATATGTCTTTTGTCCCCGCTCCAGCACGGAAACTGCCTCAAGTCTCTTGCCAGGCTCTCCCTCCTCCCCCAGCAGGGCCCAGCACCATCTTCCTCCTCCTCCTCTGACCAAGCTCTGGGAGCTGTCTGCATGGGAGAGCTTCCCCTGGACCAGCCACAGCCAATGGTCAGATTTCATGACTCCTGTCACTGAGCTCCTGACTTCAACACACCACAACCCCTCCCTACCAGCCTGGAAGGCTAATAGGCAATTTTCTGCAAATCCAGGCAAAACAGAGCTTCCAAGTCTGCCATTCCCCACCCCGCTTTCCACCACGGCTCTGGACCTGGGAGTAGCCCCAGTGCATCCACATCGGATCCATGAGCAAATTTTGTTGGGTTTACCTTCAGAACAGAGCGCAGTTCTGCCCCCTTTCCCCTCCAGCCTGGTCCACCATCTGACTTGCCTTCTGACTTGCCCCCGCCCCTATCCATTCTTCACCAAGGCTTCTCGTGGTGTTTGGAAAAACCAACAAATACAGCAAAGCAGTCTCCCTGCTGTGGGTGTCTGGAAGGTCTGCAGTCCTTACCACTGCTCACTTCGTCCTTCGGCTCTCAGGGGGGCCTTCCCTGCTCCCACCTCCCATAGTAGTTGCTGTTTCCTTCCCTCACAGACCCCCGTGGCCGTCACTGCAGCATAGCCTTCTTCAATCTCAGTTTGCTACCTGGGCCCCAGCTCTCTGGCCAGACTGGGAGCTCCTGGAGAGCAAGGCTGTGTGTCTTTCCCCAGCACAGCCCCCAGTGTAGCAGGTGCTCAATAAACCTGTGACATGTGGAATGCACAACTGATGTCTCCACCTGTGGTTCCCAGAGGCTTTCAAGCCGGCAAAACCCTCGATCCTCCACTGCCACTCTGGTTTTCCAGCTGCACCTAATGGGGGTCCAGCCAGAGACCGGATACCCTCGGCTCCCTTCTTCTCACCTCAGACTCCTCAGGTGGGTCACCAAATCCTTTTATTTCTACTTCTGGTCAGCCCCATCCCTCCGCCTTCCCCTTGCTTGGACCTGTGGCAAGCCTGGCTTCCCACACCTTGCAGCCATCAGGCTTCCCTTGAGTCAGTTGGGGTTTTACAAGCCTCTTGGGGCTCCTGCTGCCTTCACCAGCCTTCCCAGCCCTCAGAGCCCCTCAGCATCCTGGGAGGAGAGAAGTATCAGTGCTGCTGGTGGGCTGGGGGGAGGGAACATGGCCTCCACTGACTCTCCTCTCCTCGGGGACATCTCCAAGCCCCATAGATGGGGGCGGGGGTGGGTAGAAGACTTTATGGTGCCCAACTAACACAGCATTAAGCCCTCTCCCAGTTGCTGTCTATCCATACTGAAAGATCCAGACTCCTAGGAGGACAGGCAGGAGGGCAGGAAGCCTCATGGAGGGCCAATAAGGACCTGCTCCCCTTAGAAGAGCATCTCTCTGTGCCACACCCTGCCCCCAACATCTCACAGTCACAGTCTAGAGGTTGAAATGGAGTCTTTTTAGCTAGAAAATTCCATGAAGTTTTGGTTATCAAATCATCTTTCCTCTTCCTGTTGTCCTTATTTTGCTATTATTTGTACATTCATCCGGGCATGAAACTTCTGAGTATGTAAAGTTTCTTGAAAATTTGAAGCCATGTGAGGAAAAAAAATTAAACTTCTCTATTGGTATGGTAAAAGCAGTAGTAGTAACTGTAGGATAAAATGGACATATATTCACATCTGATTAGAAGTTTTTAAGAACAGATTTATAGTCATCTATTAGTTTGACATAAAATGTATTGACCCTGATATAATTTTTTTTAAAACCAAATTATTTTGGCTGGTCACTTTAGTAATGCAGGAACCTGGGAAATACAGGAGTAGTTTGTGGATAAATTTATTTTTCTCCAAATTTTTGGATAATGAAACAAAAATGTTTTTGGAATTCTTTCACAACGTTGGGTTTTTTTCCACTTTGGTTTTTTTCCACTTCTACCTGGAGGTCACCCCCTCGCTCTTGTCTAATTAGTCATTTTGACTTGTCAATTGTTCCTTCAAAATCACTCTCCAGTTAGTCTTCTTCTCATCCCCAGCAATGTGGAGCATCGGTCCACCCTGACATTACAGTCTATATGATCCTTCCTACTTAGGGGGAAAAAAAAAGATTCTTAAAACAGGCTGCCATGGAACAATGGTGTCCCTGAGGGTGTTGAGGCACTAGAAAGCCAAATAATGGTGGTCTCTTCTCAGTCTGCAAAGGGAAATGGTCCTATTGCATGGAATGTTTTGAATTAAAACGTTTTCCCCCTTAGTTAAAAATCACTACCACCGCAACAGAACAACGGTGTGTTTGCTATCACTTGTATTAGAAGAGACTTAGCAGGAAGCAAAATTTTAAAAATCGAGTATATATCCGATTTTAAGAGAAAAGCTCAGAAACGGTCTGCCATGCTGGTCTAGGGGAGCAAGCCCTTTTTTGGGGGACTGAGATTCCCCAGTGGGCCTGATTTTGGGGAGGCCCTTGGAAATGCACAGTGACCCTTGGCCAGGCCAGTCAGAATATTCCTGACCATTGTGACTGGGTCAGGGATGGCAATGTGACCTCAGATTTTGGTGCTGCCTTTGGAGAAGAAGGCTGGGTCTCCCTTTTGGGGTGTTAGGGCTGCTGGTAGTATAAAGGAAGCTCAGTGCCTGGGGAGAAGGAGGTCCCCAAGTATGGAGAGAGGGCTCGAATGACATCTGAGTGCCTAGGTCCAGCTTGAGGCCGGTACCACCTTAGACTCTTCATACAGCAACCAAGCCATTCCCTTTCTACCATGAGCTGGCAGTGGGGCAGATTGTCCTGTTTCCTTTGGGCTTGACTAATTCCTAGATTGCATGACAGAAGTGAACACATGACTATTTCTCCATGCTCCTGAGAGTGCTGTGATACTCAGCAGCTCTACCTGACACCCTCTGCTCTAAGTCACTTCCCACCGATCAGCCAGGATCCCTCGATTCTGAGGCTCCTGCTCTGTCAAGCATGCCCTCAGCTTTCAGTAGCCCATTGGCCCTACTGTGGGCTCTAGCAGGGGGACAGGCCCAGGCTTCCTGGCCTGGAAGTCCTCCTGGCTGTCAAAGATCATCCCCTCCAGGAGCCCTTCCACATATACTGTCTCTCCCATCTCCCCAACAACTGTGAGGGTGATCCCCAAATCCTCCTGGTTTCCCAGGAATTCAAAGCACAGGAGCTCCCTCAAGGTTCAAATCTGGCCCTGCAGGACTGGGAGGCGGGAGACTCTGGAGAAAAGGGTTGTGAGGAAGGGGATGCTTCTGCTACCCTCTCCCCAATTCTCTGGGCCCCTCAGATGCAGTTTTGCCTTGGTTTGTACATGACTAGTTGAGCACACAGAACCTCCAAACCGAAGACCACCTTCCCATTTGAGGGAGGCTGCCTGTGGAAGCTGCCTCCTCCCCATTGGGCCAGCTCTCTATTTTCCCAGTGGGCACTTCCCTTGTCCAGAGGCCCCTGCCTTGAGAGCGGGACAGAAAGCAGGGTCTCTGTGGAAGCGTGGCACCTTGGCAATCAGCTCTTGCCCCGCATTGCCAGCGGGCCCTGCCAGGCTCCCCTGCGGCACGGGGAAAGGGGCGCTGGTGACCACCTGCTATAGCTGCGGGCCTTTGGGCGACCTCTGCCTGGGAGTGAGCGGCTCCTAGGCCCCCTGGGCAGGGCAGCACCAGAGGGGCGTCTTGGGAGGGATGTTGAGTGAGGGCAGTGGCTCTGACCCCCACCCCGGGCCCTTCATTTTCAGTCATTCCCATTTGTAAAGCGGGACCAGGGGCCCCATCACAGAGCTTTGGCTGGCCCAACTAGCTTGTTAACCACCATGGAGTCAGGGTGAGGGGCTGCGAATCACCAGTGCCCCGCCATCCAGGATGAGCACAAGGGCAGCAGTGGATGCGGCTTCTCCCAGAGCCCCATGGGGGGCAGGCTGGCTTTTCTCTGGGGTCCCGGGGGGAACCCAGTGGCCACAGCGGGCTTCCTCGAACCCCTCTTCAGGTTCTGGGAGTCCCGAGAGCGCCCATCCACACGCAGGGTGGTCTCATGAACCTTATACTCTGTGGGCTCTGGGATCTGGGGAGGGGAATGTGCATGCCCCAAGGGCCTCTCCCCAGCTGCCCAGCAAAGCACTACCAACAGGAGGCTGAGGCCAAAGGAAGGGCCCAAGTCCCAGGGGGCAGGCCTTCCCAAGCCACTTATCTTCCCTGCCCTCCCTGCTAGCTGAGTCCATAGGAACAGGTAACTGCCGAGGTCTTGCTTGTTCAGTGAGAGTTTATTGGTCCTTAGCATAACATCTCAGTTACCAAGGTAAATTCACATACACGACTGCAGGTAAAAACATGTAAAATAATATAAAAATAAATTGAAGGCTACTTTTATATATTTACTGAATTAAGTAGTGTAATAAATACTATAATAAGCAAAAAGCTTCAATCACACAATTCAGTTTCACTGAAGTTACAGTAGTGTTTGTAAATATGAGTTTTAAAATTTAAGTTACAAATATTAAAGCACTGAAAAACTAGTATAAAAGTGAATTTTGGCACGTAAGTGAGCTCTTCTGTCATTAGTATTTGACAAACTGGGACAAGGAAGCCTTTTCTCACCTACTTTTTGAGGTACAACTATCCAACTAGGTCAGCAACACGCTGCAATACTTAATAGTTTACAATCTTTGAGTTAACTTTTCCCTTTTGAGAAGCCCAAAGAGCAACCCAGAGCTTATTACTGTGCAAAAATTCTCCAAAATCCTAATAGAATTTAGGAGGGAACTTTTTCTTGCGACCCACAGGGCTCAGTGTCCTGGCCTCAGGTCAGAGAGCCCCCAGGGCTCGGATGGGGCCAACTGGACTCCTTGCCAGCAGCCCCTTCCTAAGGTAATCCCTTTTCTCCAATTTCTGCCTCCTCCTCCCAATTAAAAAAAAAAAAAAAAAGAAAATCCCACATTAAAACGTAAAATAACCCATAACTTCAGCGACTTCAACATTATCACACTCACTCTGGGTGATACAAAACTGAAGCTGCTAACAGGAAAGTTGGCAAAAAGCACGTAAGCCCCTGGAGGACTTCTGCCTGTCCCTAAGGAACCTACTACACCTGATGTCTCTGCTGGGTCCCTGGCATCCACTCTGAAGGTCAAAATCTGCAACACAGTGTCATGGCCCTTCCTCTGGAGACAGCCTAAGACCCTGTCCCTCCACCTGGAGCTCCCAGAGGAATCCAGTGGATATTAAACTTCACAGTCAGAACCCAGAGGCGCCTGGCAGGTTCCAGAAGGGGCAGTGTGGGGGGAGGAGCATCCTCCCTGCCTCAGTCCTCAAAGAGCTCATACAGCTAGTGTGCCTCTTTACCGGGGGCACAGCAAGTGCGCCCCAAGGAATGCCCTTTCGCCAATGTGCCCCTTCACACCCCCGAGCAGGCTGAGGAGCGTCAACAGAGGCCTCAGCCAGTTCTGCCTTTTTGGCTTTGGAACTTCTTAACGTTTTGACTTTTTTCAATCACAGTTTCATATTCAAGTTGAGGTAATCACAGTTTTCCCTCTAACAGTAGAGGAATTGGGACAGTGGGGCAAGTTGGTGAGAGAGCATTTCTGTGGACCACGGTCAGAAACCAAGACCACCACGTAGTACAGCCCCACGCAGTGGGAAGACCCGCTTTTATATACGGGCTCTGAACCCTCTTTAAAAACTCTTTTGTGCAGCAGCCAGGAAATGGCTCAAGCTTCTCAATCTAGAGCTTTCATTTAAAAGTTCACAGCAACCCACCTGGAGTAGTAAATGGCCTATGGTTCCCCACACCCACCCACCCACCCACCCTCCCCACTTCTCCCTTTTCTAAGGCTGCTCAAGTTTGAGTTTTTAAAAAGAGCTCAGTAGAGCTAAAAGAAGCTACAGTAACTCATTGCTTATTTCATCAATTGCACTTAAGATCTATGTTGTTGATTCTGAAGCAGAGGCAGGCCCATTGTGGACCCCAGCCTCTGGCCAACCAGAAGTGAGGTGCTCCCAGACATAGGCTCCACACCTGGGCCCTTGTCACCACCAGCTTTGGGAGCTGGGACTGGAGCACATGGGCCTTTTCAGAAGGCTTTCTTCATGCAAGATTTCTTATTTAGTGGTATTTGGAGTTTTGTTCATTTGGCTTCAAATGCAGATTAGTTTTTTCTAATACAAGTACGTTTTACTGACAAGCCCTTAACACCTGCTTTGCTACTTGCATGGAGGCCTCTGAGTGACCAGGCACATAGACCACATGTGCTCCATCCTTTCTCAGTCTCTCCTCTGTGCCAGGGGCTGTTCTCAAAAAACCCCTCTACATTACTGGAAACTTTGCTGGCTTTGTCTATGTGCTTCTTCCTAAGGCATGCAAAAAAAAAAAAAAAAGTGAAATTCAGAAAGCATTTACAGTCTAGGCAGCTGAGGCACTGAAGTCCTAGCAGACATCACCCAAATATCAGCGCTTGTGACCTCCCCCTCCCCCATACTAATTCTGGAAGTCAGGTACGGGATGCATTTGTAATTCTCTTCTGGTTTACAGTCCAGCTGAAAACAAAGACCCTGGAAGGAATTCTAAATTGGATATTGGAATTCTTTGAAATTCCCAGTTGACAGGAGCCAAATAAGTCCAGGGCCAGCAACAATGCTTGGGGATGTAAGTTTCCTGAAGTTTGTGGCTGCAAACCAAGGCTTCCCTGGCAAGGCTCAAGGGAGGGCTGGATGCTGGAGAGTGAGCCCCCTTCTGGGATGCCCCACAAGTGATGAGAGCCCTGGGCCCAAGACTAAGCAGTTGCAGGATGTTCCCCTCAAAAGCGAGGGAAGGCATCATAGGGAGGCTGAAGCAGCAGGTTTGCCTTGCCCCTGAATGAGGCAAACCAGAGTGAGGCCACAAGGGGAGCTCAAAATCAACCTCCAGGGAGAGAGACCGCTTGTATCAATTCAAAAGCCACATGCTTCTGGAAAGCAACATGCCTTTCCCTTCAGTTTAGCTTATAAGGGACATCCTCTCATATTAGCCCAAGCTGATGGCTCTGTGGCTGGGGCTGGAGCAGGGTTTGGGTCGCTCCCCAAAGGACTGGGCCCAAGGCCAGCAGGGCCTGCTCCTTCAATGCAAGGGGACTAAGCAGGAAGATAGGCACTCTCCACCGGGGACAGGGCTCTCATGGGGCAGCATCTGAGGCCAGTGCCTGTGGTGGCTTTGTCCCTGGGGCATGGCCGCTGTTGAGGCAGCCAGGGTTTCTTCTGCATCCCAACAGCTCCCCTGTGTAACAAACACTTCTCCCCACCATCACAGTGCCTCCGCAGCCCAAAGGATATACTGTTACCAGAGACTCAGAGGCTCCAGGCCGGAGACCAGAGACCAGAGGCTCCAGGCTGCCAGCCACACACACAGGGTAGTCCCTATCCGCTCATTGTTCATGAGGACCCCCCACCCCCACCCCCATCAGTGGTGCAGGTGATGCTCTTCAGCACTGTATAGAGAATAAAGACAACATGCACTCAAGCCAGTACACAAAGGCCAAGGAGAACAAAGACAGCCCCTTTAGGGAGGGGCCTGGGAGAGCTGAGGTTCCGTTATCCCATTTCTAAACGTCCACCTCCAGGGTGGATGTTTTCCAGGACATATGGCCCAGCCTTCCCCTAGGGCTTCTGTTCAAAGAGATCATGATATTCCTGCTGGTCCAGCTCTTGGTTATACTTCTCAATTTCCCGATTGGCTTCTTCCACGTAGTCATTCATGAACTGGTCCATGACTGGCATCTCATTAAGGAAGAGAGCCCTGAGCTGGGGGGACAAGGGAGCTTGCCCAGGCCCAGAGGGATCTGTGGGCAGCTAAGGTAGGGGACACTGAAGGAGTGAATGCCCAGCCCACACAGAGCCAACCTGCCGGGGGCTCTTTACTATATACTGGCTGCACTCCAGCTACAGAGAAGAGGCCAGGGTTGGCACAGGTTTCTTCATGAGGTCCTAGAGCTGAGCCCTCCAGCTTTCAAGAGCACGGACTTCTGTCCACCTTCCCCCAGATTAACTACTGTGATCACATCTAGTCTCCGACTTGTAGATTATGATCCTGATGACCACAGAACGTAGGATGTTACGGCGCTACACTGAAACTACAACCCACAGGGGCGCCTGTCAGGGTGGCTCAGTCGGTTAAGCAGCTGCCTTCAGCTTGGGTCATGGTCCGAGGGTCCTGGGATAGATCCCTACATCGTGCTCCCTGCTCAGCAGGGAGTCTGCCTCTCCCTTTGTCCCTCATCCCGCTCTCATGCTCTCTCTCTCATTCTTTCTCTCTCTCAAATAAATAAAATCTTAAAAAAAAAAAGGAAACAAAAAGAAACTACAACCCATAAATGCTTCAGTGGTCACTGAATGAAGGCGAAATTAACCTTAATGACGTCTGAAGGCCCAAATGAAAAGTCTGTCTCTGTGGCTTGCTGTGTGTTCCTAGAGCCCAGTCTGCTCTAGGGGGTGGGCTGCAGTGGCTCTAGCAGACACCCTCTTTATGTTCAGGCTTCCACATACACCCAACCTGGCCACCACAGATTCTAAGGATACGTGGGTGAAAATCAGTCTTGTCACCAAAGAAGTTGACAAACTGGGTGCCATTGTAAAAGTAGCCTGCGGGCAGGGGGTCCAGGTGGCGCTTCACCTGTAGGAAAAAAGAGTCCTGTTAAAATTATCTGACCACTTCCTATCATTTACTCATTCATGAAAAACAAATAAACAAGCCTATGCCTTAGCAAGACAGCACACTCTGCCCATGGAAGGCTATACTCGAGGGAATATTCTCCCCGCAGCAGTTCTCAAGCGGTGACTGATGGAGGTTCCCGAGCTCCTCTCAGGGAGGAACTCTGGGAGCTTCTCTGGGATTAAGCTCCACTCATCTTCAGTGGTACTGGTTTGATAACACACCCTTTGTTAGCTGTCTCCCTTCTTTCTCTCCCTTACTCTCTCAATTCTCTGTTAGTGTCTCCTAGAATCACTTCCAAAACAAGTGATCTGCACTCAAATCCATGTTCAAGGTCTGCTTCTGGGGGAACACACACTACCATGACTGCCTTCTGAGGTACCTGCAATCTCCTCCCCAGGAGCACCGAGGGTTGCCCAGGACAGGAGATGGATATGAAGGGACCTCCTCAAGTCCAAAGCAGGAGCTCCTGGGTCCCAGAGCCTCTTCTACCTGCTCATTATTGGGAGAAGTGACACAGTCTGTGCTGGGGCCTGGACTCTGTGACCCTTGTAGCCTTAGCCCCCAAACCCTGTAAGAAAAGATGCCAGTGGGGGCTAGGACTGGGGAAGAGGCTGGGAGTCAGCCTGAAGGCTGAGGGGCTCATCAGAGAGCCTCTTGTGCTGGTCCTAGGAGTCTACCACCTGCTTATCAGCAGTTTTTGGATCTAGACAGTTTTTCCTGGGCTCTGTTGCTTTATTTGTGGTTTAGCATGGGAGGGTGGGAGGAGAAAGGACTTCTGTGGCTGCTTCAACAGTGTGTCAAAACAGGGCTCCACATCACCCCTTCCTCCCACAGGCACTGCTTCTCCTCTATCTCATGCCCAGGTCATACCAGAGGTCACTCTACCCTCCTCCTCTCTTAGGCCACAAGGCTAGATGGTCTGAGGGTTCCTCCTTACCCAGCTTCCCTTTGTGGCTTGAGAGAAGGAAGATCTGAAGCCTGCCCTACAAATAGCCCCCTCACTCAGGGACTCCTAAAGGATGGAGCTGTGCCAGTTCAGGATAGCCTTGGGGCTCTTAGGGGACTCACGTGGATGTTCCTGATCTCTTGCTGGGTCAGCATTCCCCTGGTCTTCAGGGCTTTCCTCTGAGGCTTCTGTGCAGAGATGGAGGAAAGGAGGGGTCAGATCCCAACAGAGCTGAGGGAGTACCTGGGCGGGGAGGGCTCAGGGCTCTGGGGGTGATATGACTAAGATCCCAGCAGCAGGGAAAGCAAGTACAGGCAGCATCGTGGCCTGAACACATATCCTGTCTGCCCCTCAGGGAGACCACTGACCACCACAGAACCCTGTGTGCCAGGGGAAACAAGCAGCAGAAGGAACATCAGCACTTCTGCAATAGCATGTTCCTGTCTCTGCAGGGCCTCGACTCTAAGCCCCATCAGGGCCACCTATGCAGACAAAGGGACAACATGAGGTCCCCTAGTCACCCATTTAGGGGTTTATCCAGTTTACCTGGGAAAGATACAGCCTACACACAGCCATCCCTCAGTATAAAAGGTTCCAACTAAGGACCCAGGGCCCAGCCAACTCTATTTCCAGAGTTCTAAGTCAAACTAAACCCCCGAGGCGGTACTAAGAGGCCTAGCACCCACAGCTTGCATCATATGAGAGGATTTTACTCCAGTCTGGGTTTTACTTTTCTTTGCAGTATTGGGCTAAAGATGCTTATATGCCTCTATCGGCCAGTATCGTCTTTCCTTGTGCCTGTTTCCAGCGCCCAGGCTCACTGGTATCAGTGCTTAAAGTCTTGGTTTACAAACAGCTGTAAGCGTATCTTTGTTGTTTCTCTTTCTGAGAGAGAGAACCCAAGTATGGAAGGATCCTGGGTTCAGAACACAGGACAGCCCCTGAATTAGGTTCAGCTAAGATATCAGTGCTTAAAGTCTTGGTTTACAAATAGCTGTAAGCATATCTTTGTTGTTTCTCTTTCTGAGAGAGAGAACCCAAGTATGGAAGGATCCTGGGTTCAGAACACAGGACAGCCCCTGAATTAGGTTCAGCTAAGAAAAGACATTTTGAGTTTAGACTGCCAGGCTGACCCAGGATCCACATGAAACCACCAGGTTTCACCCAGGTCCTAGTTAAGCCACCTAATAACTGCAATTTGCCTTGGCAAAAGAATTAGAAATGGCTGTAAGCCCACGTCTGCCTCAAGGTTACCCTCTAGGTTCCTCCCTTGAGGAGGTTCCTCCCACTTGCAGAGCATTCCTGAAAGTGCTGGCTGAGCCTGTAAAGGGTGGACCAGGAGGGGGCTCCTGGAGGGGTCTCTACCCCCAGGCCAGGAGCAGCTCTGAGCTGTGCTGGTCACATCTGTGAGAGGTGTCTGGGCTTTGGAAACTACCTGCTTAGCTGACTGCCGCAGCCAGTCCTTGACACTTTCTTCCTTCAGGGAGCAGCCAATGAACACGAGGTAACACTCCTGCTGCCCATTGCTGTCTTGAGGTGTGCTTCGTGAATCAGGTGGTGGTGAGGGTCCTTCCAAAACCGGGACAATGCTCAAAGAATTGGCCAGAGTGTTGTGGCAGACCTCCATGGCCCTCTCAGAGTCTGTAGGGAGAACACACATAATCCCTGAGCCCCTAAAGGATAGAGCTACACTAAGCCTGTAACACGCAGATAGTTGGGGACAGATTCCTGTGACATATGCAGGAGGGAGAACTGCCATGATTCGTGGCAAGTTAGAAAGGATGAACTAAGAAAGGGAGGAGCAATGTAAATTTCTGGCTTGGCTGATTTGGTAATCAGGTGGACAGCCACTAACCCAGAAGGGGACTATAAGAGAAGAGCTCCTTTGGTCTCAGCAGAAGCCTGAGAGGCCAAGGGAAAAAGGGAGTGTCAACATACAAGTGGTACAGGAGGGTTCACATAATAGGAACAGGAAAGCTAGGACTGGTTTCTTTTTTAGGTCCCCCTAAAAAGCAGGATGGGAAAGGGATCCAAAACAAAGAGAGATTAACTGAGTAAGAAAGAGGTCAAGAGAAGGTCTAAATAAAAATGAAAACAAGGTGAGAGGGAAGGGGAGGCATTATGACCTCTGAAGCAAGGAGGAGGCTGTCTGTTGGAGCCTGAGGGAAGTAGGTTTGAGTAAGGGGCCAAAGTTTCAGATTCGGTAACATAAATTAAGCCAAAGACATGAGTTAAGGACCTTGAGAGATCTTTACACAGGTGATATGGTCCCATGCTTACAACTCTCAGTGGCTCCCTATGGCAGACACTGATGGTTGCCTGTCCACCACCTGCTCTTTCTCTAGTACCAATTCCCGAGAAAGCATGGCAGCTCAATCCTGGGCAATGAGAGAAGTCTGCTGAGGAAGAGGCAGGGGGTGCTTCAGTGAAAGGTGTCTGTATTGATAATGCTGCCCAGAGGAAGAGCCTCTCCTATCAGCTGGATGTTGTGTTTGGAGGTGACACCCAGATCTGTAGCACTACCTGGCAATGAGGGCTGGGAACCCAAAGACAAGCTGTCATACCAAGAATGGAAAAACATACATTACCTGTGTCCTCAGTGGCACTGCTATGCTGCCTGACCTCTTGACATCTTATGATGTAGCTAACACCAGCTAGTTGAGTTGGTGTTTTCTGTTACAACGGCTAAAAATGCCTTAACAGACATATCCCGCTAGGCCTCAGCCACAGTGAACCCTTTCTGCTTCCTGCAATATGCCTTGTTTGCCTTGGTTCCAAAGCATGTGCAGTGCCTTTTCCCTGGGATATTCTCCCTTTTCTCAATGTTGAGTTGACCAACTCCTTGCTTTGAGGCCTTCCTTAACCTCCAGCCCAGGATGAACAGACTTCAAGTCATGAGAGTTCCAGAGGACTAAGGCTAATAAATAGGGAGAAGGCAAGTGGAAGGCTTAAAGACTTTGGCAGAAATGGATCTGAAGATGGAGAGCTCATCACCAAGGGAGCGCCTGGCGACAGGTCTAGGAGGCCATGGATGGCCTGAAAGGGGTAAACTGAGAGTCTCTGGAATAAGAAGTCAAGGAGCTGTGAGGAGAGGCCCTGGGCAGGCCATCCAGGGGTAAGACAGGATACATCCTGCACTGTGGACCTGCAGAAAGGTAGGGGGACTAGAAGAGCCACTGGTATTAAGTCCAGATGGGAGGGTTTCGGAGAGAGGCTGAGAGGTATCCGTGGTCTGCAGAGCACCAGTAGAAGCTATGAATCCACATCATGAGAATGTGAGCATTCCATAGTGCAGGACTCTTAAATCCAACTCCCCAGTTACCTGAAAACTTCACTTTGCCCAGGATGTGGTAGATGTTTCCAGAGAAGGGACTTGGCTTGATGGAAGACTGAATTGCTGGTGGAAGAAGAGGACAAGGCTGTCACCAACCTGGGGGCAGAGGCCAAGTTCAGAGCACACAGCTAGGAGGGTTAGGGCCTGGGAAGGATCCCTACTCCAGAGACCAGGTCTTATAGGCTGTCCCTCCACCAGACCCTCCCAGTGGCTCTGCCACTGTTCCCAGGGGTAGGGCACTCCTGGACCCTCAAATCCCTCTGCCTATTTTCAGACCCCAATAGCAAGGAGAAAAGACAGCACACATGAACTAAAATGGTGCTGGAAAACAGGGAAAACTCTGACATACTCTTTTATCATGGTCTGTGACATGTCCCAACCAAGGTTACCTTTACATTTGGCCACAAAGCGAGTCTTCTCCAAGGGACGACCAAACCATACGCAGATCTGAACCATTAGTGGAAAGACCGATCCAGAATCAAATTTACCTTCATACCTTAAAAAGTTTAAAAAGTTGTAAGTACAAGTAATTGGGGCTTTCAATGTTATTATATGCCACTCAGGGATGAATTACATATCATTCATCCTATAATACTTGAGTTCTTTCTTATGTGCATTTTGCGTACATTTATTTTAAATATGTGTATGTCTCTTTCATCTTGAGACTGGGAAGCATGGTTGCCCCATTAGAGCAGGGAGGTCTGTAGACTAGCAGTTCCTTGACACCAAAGACCCCATCTATCTTTGAAGCCTACCAGTGTGCCACTCGAGATTGGGGGTTCTTCCTGACACCCCTGGAGTTCTTCCTCAAGGCCTCAACCATACCCCATTTTTGAGGGCAGCTTAACAGACCCTACATTTGGATGTGCACACTTTCCAAAAGGAACTAAAGAGCTGGGGCATCTCTGTTCTATTTTTTCAGTTTTGAACTCAGCAGATACAGTGCCAAGCACAGGCTCATTAAGAAGATCCCATGTTGGGGTGCCTGGGTGGCTCAGTGGGTTAAAGCCTCTGCTTTCTGCTCAGGTCATGATCCCAGGGCCCTGAGATCAAGTCCCACATTGGGCTCTCTGCTTGGCAGGGAGCCTGCTTCCTCCTCTCTCTCTGCCTACTTGTGATCTCTGTCAAATAAATAAATAAGATCTTAAAAAAAAAAAAGAAAGGAAGGAAGGAAGGAGTCTGTGACTTAGGTGGGGAAAAAATTAGAAAAAAAAAAAAAAAAGAAGAAGAAGATCCCATGTTCAGGGACACTGGGCTGGCTCAGTTGGTGGAGCATGTGACTCTTGATCTTGAGGTTGTGAGCTCAAGCCCCAGTTGGGTGTAGATTGCTTAAAAAAAATTTTTTTTTTTTTAAAAACACATGCCAAATTCAGAGTATCTAAAAAATTAAAGTTTGTATTGTGGAAAATTTCAAACACATGCAAAGATAGACACTGCAATGAACCACCATCACCCAGCTTCCAAAATTATGGAATTGTCATTCCTTCTTTTGAATTATTTCCTTGAGATGAAACCCCATGATGGAATCAATCCAGGAAAGGAGGAAAGGGTATAACCATCTCAGGGGTAATAGTTTATACCACTCCCAGCAGCAGAAAGAGTGTTTCAGTTTCATAACAATTCCCCAACAATTATTCTTATAGATATTTTTGGTTAAGTGTAATAGATGTCAAGCCAGACAACAGTGAGGCATCATTTTACATTTGTGAATATTACTAAAGTGGAATTCTGTTACCATGGCTGTCATTTATACTTGCTTTTAAGTGAACTGTGCGGGGGTGCCTGGGTGCCTCTGTCCGTTAAGTATCCAACTCATGGTTTCAGCTCAGGTCATGATTTCAGGGTCATGGGATCAAGCCCTGCCCAGGCTTCGTGCTCAGCATGGAGTCTGCTTGAGATTCCCTCTCCCTCTCTGTCCCCCCCACTGTCACGTACTCTAAAATAAATAAATAAAATCTTCAAAAAAACAAAGTGAACTATCCACATCTGTATGGACTGGGTTACTTTCCTTCAATAACAGAATAAGCTTCTCAAATATTATATTAACCCTTTGCCACATATGATGCACATATTTTCTTCCAGTCTATTATATTTTATTAATTTCCTTTGCTTTAAAATGGCTCTACAGATTTGAATTTTTTATCACATGTATTGTTGAAAGTATCTTACTCAGTATGCTTTCTTTAAAGTAAGGTGCTGGTACTGACAAATTCTTTCTCCCCTCTCCGAAGATACAGGAGACCACTGGCCTCTCTGGCTTCTTTGTTTAGAGCCTGAATCCTTAGGGAAATTGGGAGGGGCCAAGAAAAGAGTGAAGGTTTCTTGCTAGACTAGAAACAAGCCTTCTACCAGGGGAAATGGGGGAGGGGTAGATGAGCACAGAGAGGGTTGTGGGAGAGGAATGGCTGAGAATCTGCACAGCACAGAGCTGAGCACATCTAGAGCTAAACCCTATTCACTCTGAGTGGGCCCTGACTCAGTAAGGAAGGGGGGAAAATATATAGGGATGTGTAGGAGTCTGATGGCTGCCATCTTGTTAAAAGATTAAAATATCTGATTCCTAGGAAGGAACTCAGAAGGGAGAGGGCCCAAAGGGTGATTGTGAGGCCCCTCCAACTCCGATATTCTACAAGGACTTATCTTCCTGGTAAAGAGAAGGCTTCAGACTTTAGATTCACAGAGCCTTCTAATGAACACTTTATACATGGCTCTCTCTAGGATCATTCTGCCTCCAGAAAAGTCTGTTCCCTGAGCTAAGTTCATGTGCACAATGACCAGAATGAGTCACCATGGACTACAGAATGGGTGATTCCCTAGGCACTAGATGGAGACAGCAGGAATCTCCGCACCAGGCCCAGAGTGTGGCAGGAAAAGGGTCAATAGCTCCAGTCATGGGAGAGGAAGGTTTCACCCAGAAGCTCCACCTGTTTCTTTTTAGCTAAGATATAACTTTCTCATTCAGGCATAAGGGACGATCCACTCACCTATGGTTTAAGCAAGTATAATGTAACTCAGAGGTTCCTTCTAGAATATGCCTAAAAATTTTCAGTTTCACATACTGGACTTGTTTGTTTTACCAGCATAGTGCAAATCAGTTCTTTGCTGGTATAAAATACTGGTGATGTAAGGGGTGGTGTGGAGGACATAGAAAGGTGTCTGGGGGAATGAGTAAGGAAAACAAAGATAATCCAAATCAATGGGAGAATACTTCTGGCCAAGCTTTAATAATTGTCTTCCCTTGAACCTCGGAAACAGTTACCCATTCTATACAGGAAAATGCGCAGCACAGCGGCTGAGCATCCGGGCTCCAGAGCCACACAAGCTGGGTTAGATATGCAGCTCTTTCACTTACTGGCTGTATGAATTTGAACAAAACATTTAACTCCTTCCTGCCTCACTTACATTATCCTTAAAAAGGAGGGAAATAATGGAGTCTACCTCGCAGGCTTGGTTTGAGGATTAATGAGGTAACACAGGTAGAGCTCTTCGGGTGGCACTGTCCAACAGAACTTTCTGTAATGATGGAAATGTTCTGGATCTGTGCTGTCCAATGTGGTAGCTGCTGGCCACAGGTAACTACTGAGCACTTGAAGTGTAGCTTGTATGACTGAGAGACCGATTTTACTTAATTTTTATTAATTTACATTTTATTAAATAGCCAAATATGGCTGGTGGCTACTGTCCCAGAGAGCTTAGAACAATGTGTAGCACACAGTGCGTGCTCAAGTGATGTTGGCACTAATATGACTACAGTGCCCTTGGCACTGTCTCTCCTCCTCCACTCCCTTTTAGAGGAGAGGTTCACATGCTGGGAGGCTGCCAGGAGAGAGTAAACATCCCCTGGGCCACAACAGCAGGGAAACTACTTGTCAGGTAGGACCCCCCTAGAGGACTGACTGTATTCTCAGGAGCGACTCTCATCTGGCAAGGCTGTAACTCCTTGGGTCCATGCCAGCCACCTCACCCTTACTAGAGGCTAGAAGAAACAAAGGACATGGTGTGCTTGGTGCCCACAGGGCCACTCCCTAAGTCTCAACATCCAGCAAGGCTCCCAAGTTGGAGCCCAAGATGTGTGGAGCACTGGGCTCCAAGCAAGACCAGCAGCTGTTGGGACATGGTAGGCCATCCAGCTGCCACTGTCACCCTTTTAGAACACCTGAAATTTCTTTTTTCTCCCTCCCTCCCTTCCTTTTTCTGTAAATGAATACATCATTTCGTTTACAAAGAAATCTTAGCTACTTTTCAATGATGATACTTGCCAGCCAGGGTACATTAAATATCGAGATCGTATCATCTGTGGACTTGAAAAGCTATTTTCCGAGAGAATCAGCTCAATGTCTTCATTCCTTTGAAAGCATACAGAAAACCCAGGTTAATTAGGATGATCAATCTTAACCTGCCCATTTTGCTTCCTACCCCCACAGATGCACAAGCACATATGCATATTTTTTTTCTGTTACCGTACACCTAAATCCTTCAGTATGCCTCCCTCTCCTAAGAACAAGGACATTCTCTTTTAGAACAACCATACTATTATTATACCCAAAGAACTTAATACTGGTATCACCTAGAAGCTCATCAGAAACACAAAATCCCAGGCCCCACTCCACCTGCCAAATCAGAAGATCCCTAAGAGATCTATAGCACATTAGAGTTGGAGAAGTACTGATCTAATCCATTTTCAAGTTTTCCCTGTTTTGCCAGAGAGGGGACTCAATATCCAATCAAGGACTGCTTACTAAATTTATAATCTTTATTTTCCTTTAATGTGGAGTAATTCTTCCAATTTTTTTTTATTTCTTACAGAGTTGACATTTTTGAAGAGTACACGCCAGCTGTCCTGTGCTGTGGATCTGTCTGGTTGCTTCCTTATGATTAGATTCAGTTAAACATTTTTGGTAAGATTAATACCCAGGTGATGTGTCCTTCCCAGGGCATCATATGAAGGAGGCACATGATGTCAGTTTGTCCACTTACTGGTCTAGGTTTTATCATTCGGTTGACGTTATGTCTACTAGCTCTCTCTACTGTGAAGGTACTTTCCCCTCATCATAAGCAGTAAATAGGCCACGGAGTGATACTTTGTGACCAGTTAATGTCCCTTCCATCAACAATCTGTCACCTACTGCTCTTAGTATCCACTGATGATTCTTGCCTAAATCAAGTATTATACTAACAGTTACAAAATAGTGACTTTCTAGTTCTATAAATCCTTATTAGTGTAAAGAGAGATTTACTGTCCTGCCCATCCTCATTTTTTTAGTATCACCATGGACTCATTTTATTCCATGTGTTATATATAATTTGTTATTACATTTGTTTTTCTCTTATGCTTAAGTTGTCCCAAATTTGTCTAGCTAGCAGGAGCTTTTGAGGTGGCTCTGGTATCCTTTTGACCTATCTCAACTAATCTTTGAGTACCTCCTCCTTACTTTTTTAGCACAAAATACCAGGCTCACCTGTACTTTCCCTGCTCTAGACCTGTAATCAGCCAATTCTCCAAGGAGTCCTGATACCTTGTACTGGGGACTGGTATGTAGAAACCAGGATCTAGAGGTAGATCTGTGGTATCAGTATTTCTGGTCCCTTTCCATGAGAAGAGCTAGGAGATAAACATTTTCTTGAAATAATGAATTTATGCTGACTCCCACAATTCAGATCCACCACTCACAGGGTTTTTCTTCACTTTTCCCACTTCGTATTTATCATCTTTCCTATCTAACAAATGATGTTATTTGAATCAGGGCTCTAACAGAGGATTATGTTAAAAGTTACTTGAATTGGGGGGCACCTGGGTGGATCAGTGGGTTAAAGTCTCTGCCTTCAGCTCAGGTCATGGTCCTAGGGTCCTGGGATCGAGCCCCACATTGGGCTTTCTGCTCACAGCGGGCAGCCTGCTTCCTCCTCTCTCTCTGCCTGCCTCTCTGCCTACTTGTGACCTCTGTCTGTCAAATAAATAAATAAAATCTTTATTTAAAAAAAAAAGTTACTTGAATTGGGGTGCCTGGGTGGCTCAGTGGGTTAAAGCCTGGCTCAGGTCATGATCTCAGGGTCCTGGGACTGAGCCCCGCATTGGGCTCTCTGCTCAGTGGGGAGCCTGCTTCCCTTCCTCTCTCTCTGCCTGCCTTTCTGCCTACCTGTGATCTTTGTCTGTCAAATAAATAAATAAAATCTTTAAAAAAAAAAGTTACTTGAATTAACTGCTGTGTGTGTGGTTGTTACTACTTTGATATAGAGATGGTTCACTTTTTTATTTTATTTAGTTTTATCCCCCTTTGTTAATTTCTGAATGTGTAAAATATTTACATTGCTCAAAGTCAAAATTAAATAAGCATATACCTTTTGGTATGTCTTTGTAGAGCAAATAAATGTGCTGTATGACCAGATGTTTTCTCTTCATACAGGTCGATACACACAAAGTCATCAATTCTCTATTTTTAGTTTAAAATTTGGACCCAAGTTCATGAAGTAAAGAGGTTATTCCTCTATGTTCTCTATGCCATTTCTTTCACATCTTAACACAAGGACTATTGATAGAGTCTTGACTTCATCCTTTAATGCATGAAAATGTGACGCATCAACAGAAAATATCTCGAGGCACCTGGCTGGCTCAGTCGGTAGAGCAAGCACGAAACTCTTGATCTTAGGGTTGTAATCTTGAGCCCCATCTTGGGTGCACAGAATACTTAAAAATAAAATCTTGGGGGGCTACTGGGTGGCTCAGTGGGTTAAAGCCTCTGCCTTCAGCTCAGGTCCCTGGGATTGAGCCCCACATTGGGCCCTCTGCTCAGTGGGGAGACTGCTTCCTCCTCTCTCTGCCTGCCTCTTTGCCTACTTGTGATCTCTGTCTGTCAAATAAATAAAATCTTAAAAAAAAAATAAATAAAATCTTGGGGCACCTAGGTGGCTCAGTCAGTAAAGCCTCTAACTCTTGATTTCACCTCAGGTTATGGCCTCATGGACATGAGACTGAGCCCCGTGTCAGGCTCCACAGTAGCATGGAGTTGGCTTGGGATTCTCTCTCCCTCTCCCTCTGCTCGTGCTCTCTCTCTCTCTCTCTCAATAAGTAAAATCTTTAAAAAAAATCTTAAACAAAACAAAGCATCCCAAAACAGTATAAGACATTGACACATGGGGTCCTCTTGCTGATTTTTACAGAACATCAAAAGCACTTTTATCAATGTGCAGGTCTTAGATACAAGAGAAAGTGGCCATAGTCACATAGTCACATATGGCCTGTGGGCCATAGTCAGAGTGCTGCATCTGAGGAAGTGGCTGGTCCTACCAGGTGAAGTAAACTTGGTAAGGTTACCTGGTGACAATCCCATTTTCTGCAAGAATGAAGGCTGCAATAGGATTGGCAGCCCTGATGAGGCTCTGCAGCTGGACAAGGAGAGGGTGCCTCTGCTCCGTGGTGTGACTGGTGAACACGACATTACTCACCAGGCCTGGGGAATAAAACCAAGAATGGTTCAGGCTTCAGAGTCCCAATCGGGGCTGAGAGCCCACACAATGTGAGCCTTTGCTCCTTCCCTAGTCATCCCTTCCAGAAGCCCTCTTATGTAGATACCCCTGACCCCCAAAACCTGCTCCCCTGTCTGTCACTGCCACTACTTGGAGTAAACGGCCGCAAGCCTGTAGCTGCCTCACTTCTTAACCTCCTCTACTTTTTCAATTCTGCTCTCCAGCTGGAAGTTCTCCTTGGAGCTTCTTCATCAAAGGGCCCTCTCCACATCCCCTGTCCTTAACGTCTTCTGGAACCTGTGCCAGACAGCATCACCAGTTTAGACCACAGACACTACCAAGCACTAACCATATGTCAGGCACTCACCATTAGATTCTCAAAGACTGCACAGGCAAGGAGTCACTCACACAGACCTACAAGTCTAAGATAAGTGCTAACACAGATATTCACACAGTCATACAGTAAGGAAGAGTAGTGCAGGCAATGAGGGGCTGTGGAGTGGGTAACAATCCTTCCCAAGCTTTCATGAAAATATACAAGGAAAATCTATGCTACAGAGAATTTGGAAATCAGGGAAGTTTTCATATCCTACCACATCAACATAATTATAATACCTCTTCCATACTCATTCCTGTTTTGAGATAGTTATGATCAGAGCATATACACCAATGCCACTATAATACCACTTGCTTTTTTGTTATTCAACCATTTTTATTCACTTATTAATATTGTGAAAATTTCAAATATATACAAAAACTTTAAAAGTAGTACAATGACCTCCTATGTGCCCATAACCCTTAAAGAATTAACAACACTTGACTAACTGTATTTCTTCCATATCATATGCCAGCCTTTTCCCCTTTCCCCTGGGTGATTTTGAAGTCAATAACAGACATCCTATTGTTTCATCCAAAAATATTTCAGTATCTATCTCCATAAGACATGGATCCTTAAAAAAAATGAATAATTAACAAAATTCTTCAATATAAAAAATACAGTCTACATTCTGTCTCACGAATGTTTTCTTAGTTAATTTTTTGGACCAGGAACCAAAGTCCACACAATTTTTCTTTGATGTATCTCATGATTCTCTTTCAATCTGCAGTGTCTCCTCATTTCTTTGTAATTTATTTGTTTTAAAGCTGTACCCTGTCGGGGCGCCTGGGTGGCTCAGTGGGTTAAGCCTCTGCTTTCGGCTCAGGTCATGATCTCAGGGTCCTGGGATCGAGCCCCGCATTGGGCTCTCTGCTCAGCGGGGAGCCTGCTTCCCCTTCTCCCTCTGCCTGCCTCTCCATCTACTTGCGATCTCTGTCAAATAAATAAAATATTAAAAAAAAAATAAAGCTGTACCCTGTAAATTTCTGTCAGTCTGGATTTTGCTAATTGTAACCCCATGATGTTGCTTTAACACACCAGCAGCTAGATCTCTTTTACAGATTCAATCTTTTAAAATATAAACTATTTTTTTTTTAAATTTCTTGTTCTTGGGGGGCCTGGGTGGCTCAGTGGGTTAAAGCCTCTGCCTTTGGCTCAGGTCATGATCCCAGGGTCCTGGGATGGAGCACCACATTGGGCTCTCTGCTCAGCGGGGAGCCTGCTTCCCCCCTCTCTCTCTGCCTGCTTCTCTGCCTACTTGTGATCTGTCAAATAAATAAGTAAAATATTAAAAAAAATGTTTTTTCTTGTTCTTGGGGTGCCTTGGTGGCTCAACTGGTTAAGTGTCTGCCTTCAGCTCAGGACATGATCCCAGGGTCCTGGGATCAAGCCCTGCATCAGGCTGCCTGCTCAGTGAGGAGCCTGTTTCTCCCTCTCCTGCTCCTCCTGCTTGTGCTCTCTCTCTGTCAAATAAATACATAAAATCTTTTTTAAAAAGATTAAAAAACTTGTTCTTTTTCTAATTTTTTAAGAAAAGGTTTATTTATTTATCTTAGAGAGTGTGAGCAAGTGAGCATGGGGAGGTGGGGCAGAGTGGGAGGGAAGGAAAATATATTTTTTAAAGATTTTATTTATTTATTTGACACAGAGAGAGAGATAACAAGTAGGCAGGGAGGCAGACAGACAGAGGAGGAAGCAGGCTCTCCACAGAGCAGAAAGCCTGATGCAGGGCTCGATCCCAGGACCCTGGGATCATGACCTGAGCTGAAGGCAGAGGCTTTACTGAGCCATCCAGGTGCCCCCCCGAGAATATTTTTTAAAAAGATTTATTTATTCATTGAAGAGAGAGAGTGTGCGTACAAGAGAAAGAGAGTGGGGGGAGAGGCAGAGGGAGAGAGAATCCTGAAGCAGACTCCTTGTTGTGTGCAGAGCCCAATGGGTGGCTCAATTCCAGGACCATGAGATCCTGACCTGAACTGAAACCTAGAGTTGGCTGCTTAACCAACTGAGTCACCCAGAGAGGAAGAGAGAGTCTTAAGGAGACTCTGGGCTGAGTGCAGAGCCTGAAGCCGGGTTGATCTCATTACCCTGAGATCAGGACCTGAGCCGAAATCAAGAACCAGTCACTTAACTGATTCAGCCATCCAGGCACCACCCCCCCTGCCCCCACCCCTTATAGCTTTTTGATAGATCTAAATCACTATTTCTTATAATATCACTTTTAGACAATGCCTATTGGCTTTTCTATATGACAGATGGGGAAACTGGCATATTCTGAAGTGTTCTTCCTACTTCACCATCACATTCTGCTTGGTTATATTAGTAAGTAATTTTAGTCCCTCCCGTGTATATCTTTAAAACTAATTGTATACTAAGAGTATAACTTACTCTTTATAACTTGATTTTACAGCTCTAAACTTTATTAATGTCCCACTTTGGAAGATGTAGAGAATCTCCTGCTGCCTCCCAATTCTTTGTTAAATAGAACCTCATTTATAGGTTTTTAAGATTTTCAACATTTATATTCTATTTTGTAATAGAATTCTTGTGGGTGTTATTTCTATATCTAAGATTAAAATCTTTTTAGTAGTAGAGGCTAGCTTTTATAAATGATTAGTTCATAGGTGATTATCTCTAAATTATAGAGACTTCAGCTGTCCTAAGTAACCTTGTAATTGTAGGATCCTGAATAATGAATAATCAGTATAGAGGACTCTGTATGAATACTATTTAATTCAGTTGAGTGTTTAGTTTGAAAAAAAAATCAGCTGTATTTAGGGTTTTTTTTTTAAGATTTTATTTATTTATTTGACAGACAGGGATCACAAGTAGGCAGAGAGGCAGGCAGAGAGAGAGAGGGAAGCAGGCTCCCTGCTGAGCAGAGAGCCCGATGTGGGCCTTGATCCCAGGATCCTGAGATCATGACCCGAGCCGAAGGCAGAGGCTTAACCCACTGAGCTACTCAGGCGCCCCTATATTTGGTTTTTGAGGGCAAAACGCAACAATGCAAAGCAGGATTCATAAGGAAAATAAATTCCTCCCTCCTCAGCCACCTACTTTCCTTCCCTGGAGGCAGTCACCATTATCAGATTCTCAGATCTTCAAGGATGTGTTGTGTATACACAAGTAAATGTGTGTAAACCTTTCTTTCCCACAAATAGTGACATATTATACTGTTCCGCACCTTGTTTTTTTTTATTTAAGCTCTTTAACTTTTTAATTTTGGTAAAGCTTACCTTTTCATTAAAATCTTTCCTATTACCTTACCATCTCAATCCTTCCCTCATGCAATCCTGCTCTCTCCCCTTCTCTAAACTATAAAAGCTCCAAAGAATAACACAGGTGGTATTTAAAGTACAGGATTTACAATCTTATTTATGTTCTTCATATGTATAAAAGGATAACATAATGTAAAAACTAAAGCATGGGTTTTAGAGCCAGGCAGACCATGAGTTTAAATGTGGGGCTCCACTAATTACTAATGAATGACATCAGGGGCAAATTACTCATCTTTCTTTCTGAGCCAAATTTCCTCTCTGTTAGATGGGAACAGTAACACATACCTGCAAGTTATCACTAAATACTTATCACAGGGCCTACAGACAGTAAGAACTCATTAAATACAACTTATGGCCACCACCATTACCATCACCCTCATTGTCAGTGGAGCAACAGCCTAAGAATGAGACCTCTACATGGGCATTGAGGGGCCTGGACTGATCCATTTCTCAGACAGACAAGGGTGGCTGTGGCATCAGCAGGAAGCTAGGTCATGTGACTCCCACCAGTAAAGGCTCCTTAGTCCATAGTTTAGATGAATGGCCATCACTAGATGGAAGGCAACTTTCAGGATCCTTGGCTCCTGCCTCTAATTTGAGGCAGAAGTAAATGATACTTCCTTCCTCTCACCACTTATACTAATGGGAAAAAAAGGTTCCAAAAATGCTAAAGACTGAATCTAACCTCACAAATTGTCTGGATGCATTCAATTCATGACCAGGGAGCAGGGATTAGGAGCTTCATGCAAATGGTCATACGTTACTATGGGGAAAGGATACATACGAAGGTTATACCATGTGACTGGGACCACAGACACCAGGATTTGAACTCACCTGTTGAGCACAGAACCTCCTTCCTAAGTGTTTTTGGACAGTTTGAGGATCTATCAGTTCCTTGGTTCTGAGATATAGGTCCTATTCTCAGGTGTCTGTTAGTGCTCAGCTAGTAAAGTGACCTGAGGCCTCTGCACAGTGCTTGAGAGACCTCTCAGGATTCAAGGGTGAGTTTCCTCAACAGCCTTCCTTGAAATCCAAGGGGTGAGTGCAGCTCTGCTTCCTCCTGTCACTCGGTGAAAGGCTGCCCAATTCCCCAGATGTGGGCTGTGGAGGCACCTGAGTTCTCCTCTAGGCCTGGTAAGGGCTAAACAGGTCCTGGACCCATCATCCATTACCAGTTCTTCCTACCACTGTCTAGTTCAGACTACCAGTCTTTTTGCTAGGTCACTGCTTAGTCTGTGCACTTCCAGGCTTCTCTTATTATAATTCATTCCAACTACTGGAGTCAGAGTAATCTTTCAAAAACAGAAAATCTGATCATATCAGATGTGCTCTGGTGTGTGCTCTGGTCACCACCAGGCCTTTGCTCTTGCTGGTCCTTCTGCCTGGAACCATCTTTCCCTTCCTCTTCGTCCGCCCAACTCCTCCTGTAGACTATAGACAATGTGAATAGCTCCTCTTCCAAGAGCCTTCTCCAATCCACCAGGACTGGGCTGAAGTGGGCTCTGGATACAGATTTGCTGAATAAGTGAATAAATGAACCGTCATAAAAGATACATGCAATTTGATCTCCAGGGCAGCTGCCTAAGCAGCTAAGCTGTGGTACCCGCACACCAGAATTTTTCCCATTTCTAAGTCTGAGCAAATCCCATTCATCAGACAGCCATCTGAAAGGTTTCTAAGACTTACTAATACATTTTTGGGAGAAAATTTATAAGGTACAAAAGGGTATTCAAGCCAAGCTTCTTCCTCCCTGAGTCCTGGCACCCTGAGTCCTAATTCTTTTCCCCAGAGGCAACCACTGACAACCAGATTTTGGGTATGCTTTCTCAGATAGTCTATGCATATGTAAGTGTACAAGAATATACAGAATCATGTTTTCTCATGAGCTTCTCCCACACAAAACCTGTATCCTCAAGGTCTCCACATCCGACCCAGTTGTAGTACAGCACAGACTGAGGAATTCAATGGAGAATATGTCAGCATTTTGTTTACTCTATTTTAAAATATTTAAAAATTTCTGTCAGAAGCTTTAACATTAAGATGGACCATCCTCAGCCAGTGTCAGGAAAGGCTCCTAATGAAGGTGACACTGGTTGTGCCTATGCACTCAGTCCCATTTAGAAAGGTCACTCTGGAGGCTGCAAGGGAAGCATCAAGGATGAGCCTGGTAAGCCTAATGCCAGAACTCCATATCCTATGGCTGTACCTGGGCCTGACTGGGGCCTCTGAAACACAGTGAGGCAAGGTCAAGAGGTCAGGCCCTGAATGTGGCAAAGCGGAGTTCTAGAAGGCTCAGCACATTCCAGAGGTGGCAAACATGGGAGCTGGATCCTGCAAGAGTTCCATGAGATTTCCAGGAGTAGAAGACAAGAACAGCTGTGATGAATATTGCAGTGAGGAGTCAGCGAAAGCTGAGTGAAGACCTATAAAGGCCCTAGGACTCTGTTTAGTATCTTCTTGGGCAAAAGAAACTAGAGAATTAGACTAGTGCAAATGTGGCAGCCTAAGTGCTGCGCACCAGGGTCACAAGCATAGATCTGGCCTATTCAGGAAAAGGCTGGGGTCTGGATCGCTGATGGACACCTTGCCCAAAGTCCTGTCTGCCTCATGAATATCATGTAGATAAACCCTGGGGGGTTGGGATTCTAGGTCATGAATTGGACACAGAAAAGGGGCTTTGGTTTATAGGGAAACAAGCAAAAGGATTATCTTCAGCATTCCTTAGGCCAGCTATGCAAACTACCACCTGCCAAGAGGAAATGCCAGCTGGGAGGCAGGTATAGCAATAATCTGGAGCACAGGGTGAAGAGGCCACTGTGGGCGGTTTCATCTTGCTTGGGCCAGGAGCTTCCTTATGCTCTGTATCAAAGAATAGATACCCACATTTGGCCACGGTCCTACCAGTCTAGGATGTGAGTGAGTGGAAAGCCTGGCATGCCCATTCCCCCGAGTGGGGAAACAACCTCTAAAGTCTGACTGTCCCAGTCTGGGCTAAAGGCTTTCAGAAGCCCAGGAGAAAGCAAAGTTTGTTTATCTACCTATAGATACTAAAAGCAGGACATGGTAGTAAAAAGTCTTTGCTCTTCTCTCCAATCAGCATTATACTGAGTCTTGTTTGCTGTTTAAACTCTGAGATTATTTCCTAATCCTTGGATTTCTGTAACACATCATCTCGGGGCCGTGATAAAGTCCTTTTCTCATTGTAAAACAATCCTTTGTTGTAAAAGCAATGAATCAGGGAGCTTGACTCATGAACAGGAGCAAAGGGAGGCAATATGCTCCCTTAGGACATGAAGTGTTTGTCTACTGGTGGCAGATCCCATTGCCAGGCTAGCCACCAAATCTCTGAGGATAAAAGAAATACTTGCCTTTTATTTCCGCCCTCCCCGGATAGCTCATGCCGGTGGTGAGCCAGGTCAGACCAGTTCATAGGGTCCTTTGGGCCCAGATGCAAGGGGAAGATAATTACTAAGATATTGTTACTCTATAAGTCCTTTGGAGTTTAGAAAAAGATTATCTCTGGCCCCAAGGTCATCTGCCCAGATCTGATCACATCCTTATCTGTACACATGCACAAAATCTGACACAAGTTGCCTTTGAACACTGAGTAAGGAAGCAGTGTTAATGAAATTTGTCTGTCAAGTGCCAGAGAGAATCCAGTCTGTCTTGGCCTAAAAGGGCTTTCCTCCTGTAATACTGGCCCAGGTTCATGGACAATGAAGAGAGAGCACCTCCCCAAGGCTCTCAGCCAGGGAAGTCTGACCAGCTGTGCTTTGTGTGCAAAAAAACAAAGGAGCACGAAGGTAGAAAGTGCCAAGGAGCCAAGGTTGCATTAGGATGGCAATAATCATGTGGTGGACAAGGGATGACTCACCCACACCCTTGGCTTTGACCATGACTTGCAAACATATATTCAAGGACCAGACAGTGATCCTTGATGCCCCTCATCTAGTCTGTTACCACATTCTATGGACCCAACCTCCATAAAATCTCCTTCATCTACCTGGAGTGGATACTGTGAGTGGACCCAGCTACCTCTATCCCACTCTGCTTCTGAGGTGCAGTGCCTGGAAAGCAACAAAGACCTCTAAAAGCTAGACTTGAGACTCCCTGGTGTGTCAGTCCAATACACACATTCCTCCCTCCAGTTACCTGGCTCCTGCCCTGCACAGCACCCAGCTCAGCTGTTTCCCAAGACAATAGCTCTGGTATACTCAGTTGTCTCTGCTCCCTGCGGACTGGCAATGGGATCAGCAGGATAAAACTGTGCTGGGGACAGCAAGTTATTTTCTTCTGTCTGATTTCTTCTTGCTGAGCTGGCTCAGGAAGCTCAGACCCCAGGTCTTCTGACAACAATGAGCATTTTATCATCACTGCAGGAAATTCGGAATTTATTCTGGGTCTCTAGGCACCATAGTTAATATGACTAAAAAGTGCTACTTCCAGGGTTGCCAGATGGGAGGACAATGCAAGGTCAAATGTAACCTACAGGATGGGTGGAATTTTCTAAATGCTACCAAGGAGGTGTGGAAAATTCCAGTGCATATACGAGGGTATTAAGGGAGAAGGTCCTACTGGACCATACTATGTACTCATGGGACAGGAGCAGTGCATCAAAATCTTGTTGATCCAGAGGCTAGGAATACCTAATACCTTTTCAGCCCACTGATATTAAGGTGGACTTAAGCTCCGTTCAGGAGAGCTATTGTCATGGCAGTTTATCATCGTAAGAGAGAAACTCAGGAAGAAATCTGCTTATCAACTATGATAAAAGAAAAAGATGTCAGGGTGCCTGGGTGGCTCAGTCATTAAGTGTCTGCATTCGGGTCAGGTCATGAGGTCCTGGGATGGAACCCCACATCGGGTTCCCTGATCCATGGGGAGTCTGCTTCTCCCTCTTCCCCGCTGTGTTCCCTCTCCCTTTTCCCCTGCTTGTGTTTCCTCTCTCACTCTTTCTGTCAAATAAATAAATAAAATCTTAAAAAAAAAAAGAAAGAAAGAAAAGGATGTCAAAGATTTCCCAGAATGAATTTTGTTTCCAGACTTTAGAATGGGAGGAAGGAGTGTGAAGAAAAGTCTGTTGCATCTAAACAGAATTTGAAAGGCATGCAAAAGCAGGAGTAAAACATATTGCTTACCTTGTGAACACTGGTCAAGACATTTAGGAAAGAGAAATCTAGAGGGAAAAAAAAAGAGAAATATTTAAAAACCATTAATGTCAGAATTGTTATTATTTTCCACAAAAATGTATCCAAGCTGACTTATTCAAAGGAGCAAGTGATAGGCAATACTAAGCATCAAGAATTGGTTTTTCGGGGTGCCTGGGTATTTAGACGGTTAAGCGTCTGCCGTTGGCTCAGGTCATAATCCCAGGATCCTGGAATTGAGTCCCACATTGGGCTCCTAGCTCATGAGGAGTCTGCTTCTCCTTCTCTCCCTGCCTCTCCCCTGCTGTGTTCTCTCTCTCTCTAATGAATAAATAAAATCTTTATTTAAAAAAATAATTTTTCGTAGCTTTGAACCAAAGCTCTCTAAGCCAGGACCCCACAGAAGTAATCCTTATGTGGCCAACTCTTGATGGAATGTTGCAATGTTGGAACTCTTAATGGAATGATGGAATGTTGTAAACTCTAGATTACAAGAAATAGAAAAGAAAGTTTTAAAAAAAAATATATTTACTTATTTATTTGACAGACAGAGATCACAAGCAAGCAGAGAGGCAGGTAGAGAGAGAGAAGAGGAAGCAGGCTTCCTGCTGAGCAGAGAGCCCGATGCAGGACTTGATCCCAGGACCCTGAGATCATGACCTGAGCCGAAAGCAGAGGCTTAACCTGAGCCACCCAGGTACCCAAAAAGAAGTTTTTTTGTTTTTGTTTTTTTTTTTTTAAGATTTTATTCATTTATTTGACAGAGAGAGAGGGAGAGAGAGCAAGCAAGCACAGGCAGAGGGAGAGGGAGAAGCAGGCTCCCTGCCAAGCAAGGAGCCCAACGTGGGACCCGATCTCAGAACGCTGGGATCATGACCTGAGCTGAAGGCAGCCGCTTAACCAACTGAGCCACCCAGGCGTCCCTGTTTTTGTTTTGTTTTTTAAAGACACACTATTCTGACCATAAAGGGGAAATTTCAAGGGAAAATGAGAAAAATTACATTCCCCTAACTCTGCCAAGGGTTTTCAGTACTAAAGTTACCATGCCTCTCTTTATGTGCATGCTAGAATTCTAGTTCCCCTTCAACCCCATTCTGAGCTCTAATGGTGAAAGGATAGCAGGAAACTAATTGGATCACAGATGAAGCAGGTGAGAGTGACTGATTCAAAGTGTGAGTTAATTAACTAAGAAAAACTTTTCAGAGAAAAACTCACACTCTCAAGTGCTTTTAAATTCCTAAAACATCACAGTACCCTTCTCAGGGAAGACAGCTAACACGAAAGAGAATAACTGCCTTTTACCAAATTCTTCCTCCGGGCTGGGTACTGTGTGAGTGGTTCTCATGCTCGGTCTTGTTCTGTCCTCATGTCTACTCCATGCCTTTGGTACTTACAAGCTGCAAAGAGTGGGTGGGTTTATGATAGCTAAGCAGTCTAAGCACTTAGCCCAAGGCCTCACACGAAGCTAAGAAGTGGGTGGGCTTACATAAGGACCCAGGTCTGTTTAGCACCTTAGGGCTCCCATGTTTTCTTTCCCTACAAATGAGATGCTTGCTGAAGCCACGCTTCTGAATTGTTGCTGGTCTAGGTGCAGGTAGTGATGATGTTCAAATCACCACGGGGTAATTTCTCTCCTGCAATCTCCTTTGTGGTAGCAAGTTTTCATCCTTCTATTTGCTTTCTGAAAATGCCATTTGAAACCAAATTTGGTGGGTAAGTGAGCTGGATGAATACCACTTCGGACTGCTGATGTAGTTGTCTTGCCTGAGTCCCTCATAGTTTCTGAGGAATTCCACAGAGAAATCCCCATGTGCTCTGAGCAAGATCAAGAGCCCTGGAACAAGGAAGAGACATGCATTCTACACCGGAGTCTCCCAAGAACAGAACTCCTGGACTTCACTGCACTCAGTCTGAATGGCCTGACACATAGCATATACATCCTTAGAAAGTGCCTGTCCCCATCAGTGCCTGTGACTTTTAGAGTATATGCCCTTAAAGGCCCTTCTCAGCATCCTGCGTGCTTCCTCACAGCAGCCCTCAGCAATTCACATCACAGACATCTTCAACAAGATAAGCAATGTTCTCTCGCAAGGCATCTTATCCAATCACAGGCTGGAAGCTTATGCTTCAAACCTCTGACCATGGCACAGAACTGTGCATATCGATGACTCTCTACAAATGGAGTGCAATTTCTCATATCTTGGCATCTTTGGCATCTCTGTCCTTCAAATTCATGTTGGCTTTCTTTCCTAATCCAACTAGGAGTTATCATTGCTTCTTTATAATTCTTATAAAACTGCATCAAATCTTTTGTTATGGCACTTCTTACCTCAATCATGATTAACTGGATACATGTCACTGGTGTTGCATTTGGAAAACTATTTAACTTTTCTGCGCATCAGCTCCTCATGGTAAAACATGGTAGTGATGCCTACCTTAAAGGGGTATTTTGAGGATTAAGAGGGGTAAGTATCACAATGCAAGACAAATAGCTCAAAACAAGTGTTGGCTCTTTGCTCTCCTTCTCTACATATCATCCTCCTTACTAAACTGTAGTATTTTTTTTAAACTGTAGTATTTTTGAAGAATGCCTGGCATGGGACTCTTAAACAGAGAAGACAAGTTCATTAACATGTATATAAAATGTATATACAGGTTATAGACCAGCTCTTCCAACAGAAATGACTATGATTATAAGTCTCACATAGTGTCGTATCCTCCATTATGTAGTGCACCAACCAATTACCTGATTTATATAAAATTTTAGTAAATTTAGTAAATTTAGTAAAACTGCTCCAATCTGCCCCCAAACATGGGCCCCACAATTCCTACATGCATATCTATAAAACTGTAGATACCACATGAGCATAGATCTGGGATGACTTGTTCTTTGGGGCCCCCTCAATTATTAGAATGGTCCCTGGCACACAGCAGACGCAACAGATACTCACTGAATGAAATCCACTAGAGTAAAGACACCAGACCAATCTCACATAGACCCACCCTGAATCCAAACTGAGCCCACCCTTAAATTAAAGAAGCCACACTAACCCCCACCTCACAGGAAAAAGACACCCTACTATGCTCTGCTCCTACCTGTTTTTGTTTTTGTTTTTTTTAACCATGGTCTGGACACAATGATGTAAATTTTATTTTTGCTAAGGTAGACACTTTACAAAAAACCCCCCAAAACACCGAATTAAGTTTTAGAGTCTCAAAAAATATTTTCCTATTATAAAAGGAATATAAAGCCCAAAGCTAATACCATACTTAATGGTTAAAGACTAGATGCTTTCCTTTTCAGATCAGGCACAAGACAGGATGTCTGCTCTTGCTACTTCTACTCATTATACTGGAGGTTCTAGTCAGGGGAATTAGGCAAAAAAAAAAAAAAAAAAAAGGCATCCAGATTGGAAAGAAAAAATAACACTATCTCTCTGTACTCATGACACACTTTTGTATATAGAAAATCCTAAAGAGTATACACAAAACACTAACAGAACTAATATGTTCAGCCAAGAACACAGGATGTAAAATCAATATACAAAAATCAATTGCAGGGCGCCTGGGTGGCTCAGTGGGTTAAAGCCTCTGCCTTCAGCTCAGGTCATGATCCCAGGGTCCTGGGATCGAGCCCTGCATCGGGCTCTCTGCTCAGTGGGGAGCCTGCTTCCTCCTCTCTCTTTACCTGCTTCTCTGCCTACTTGTGATCTCTGTCAAATAAATAAATAAAATCTTTAAAAAAAAATCAATTGCATGTCCATACACTAGCAATGAACAACCCAAAAATGGTATTTAGAAAACAATTCCATTTACATTAACATCACAAAGAACAAAATAGCTAGGAAAAAATTAAACAAAGGAACCATAAGACTTGTATACTGAAAACTATAAAACATTGCTGAAAGAAATTTAAGACCTAAATAAATGGAAAGATGGATTGTAAGACTTAGTATTTTTAAGATGGCAGTACTTCTCAAAGTGATCTATAAATTCACTGCAATCCCTACCAAAATCTCAGCTGTCTTTTCTTGTAAAAACTGACAAGCTGGGGTGCCTGGGTGGCTCAGTGGGTTAAAGCCTCTGCCTTCGGCTCAGGTCATGATCCCAGGGTCCTCTGCTCACACACACATCAGGCTCTCTGCTCCTCGAGGAGTCTGCTTTCTCTTCTCTCTCTGCCTGCCTTTCTGCCTATTTGTGATCTCTCTCTGTCAAATAAATAAATAAAATATTTTTAAAAAACCTGACAAGCTGATCCTTAAATTTACATGGAAATGCAAGGAACTCAGAATAGTCAAAATGATCTTGAAAAAGAACAAAGTTGAAGGACTCTCACTTCTCAATTTCACTACTTACCACAAAGCTACAATAATCAGAACAATGTGGTACTGGCATAAAGACAGACATGTCTATCAGTGGAATATAACTGAGAGCCCAGAAAATAAGCCTTCACATTTACAGTCAGTTGGTTTTTGACAAGAGTGCCAAGACAATTCAATGGAAAAGTCTTTTCAAGAAATGGTGTTGGGACAGCTGGATATCAACATGTTGAAATAATGAAACTGGACCTCTACTTCATGCTGTATGTAAAAATTAATTCAAGATGGAACATAGGTCTAAATACAAGAGTTAAAACTATAAAATGCTTAGAAGAAAACACTGGGATAAATCTTTGTGACCTTGGATTCGGCAATGCTTTCTTAGATATAATACCATAAGCACAAGCAATGAAAGAAAAAATAAACTGGACTTCACTAATATTGAAAACTTTTGTGATTTAGAGGATACCATCTAGAAAGTAAAAAGATAACCCATGAGAGAGAATTTCTGCAAATCAAGTATCTTATGAGACCTGGATTCAGAATATGAAGCACTCTTGTAACTCAGAAAGAGACAACCCAAGGTACATGGCTGGTTCAGTTGGTAGAGCATGTGACACTTGATCTTGGGGTCACAAGTTCAAGCCTCATGTTGGTATAGAGATTACTTTAAAAAAGAAAGAACAAAAAAAAAGAGACAGTGATTTAAAAATGGGCAAAGGATTTAATAGACTTCTACAAAAAAAAAAAAGACATACAAGTGGGCAATAAGCAATGAAAAGATGCTAAATATCATTAGCATTAGGGAAATGCAAAGTAAAACCATAAGGAAATACCACCTTACACAATAAAGACAGAAAATAACAAGTGTTGGTGAGGATGTGGAGAAACGGGAACCCTCATACACGGTGGTGGGAAAGTAAATGGTGTAGTGGCTTTAGATAACAGTTCCTCAAAGTTCAGTGTACAGTTACCATTATGACCCAGCAATTCTACTCCTAGGTATATAAATAAGAGAATAAAAACATGACCACGTGGAATCTTGTACACAAATGTTTCTAGCAGCATTATTTATAGTAGCCCCAAAATGTCCATCAACTGATGAATGAATAAATAAGATGTGGTATATCCATACAGTGGAATATTATTTGGCCACTAAAAGGAATAAAGTTACTCACACATGCTAAAACATGGACCTTGAAAACATTTTGCTAAGTAAAAGAAGCCAGACACAAAGGACTGCATGTTACCATGATTACATTTGTATGAAATGTCCAGAAAGTAGACTCACAGTTGCCAGGGGTAGGGAGGAGAAAGAAATGGGGAGTGACTGAATTGTATACCTTATTTAAATTTTAGATAGAGAGAACATGAGTGGAGATGGGGGAGGGGCAGAGGGAGAGAGAGGGAATCTTAAGCAGACTTCACACTCAGCATAAAGATGGATGTGGGGCACGTTGTGGGGCTTGATCTCATGACCCCGAGATCAAGATCTCATGACCCTAAGATCAAGAGTCGGATGCTTAACCAACCAAGCCCCTGAACTGTATACTTTAAATTCTTTTTTTTTTTAAGATTTTATTTATTTATTTGACAGATCACAAGTAGGCAGAGACGTAGGCAGAGAGAGAGGAGGAAGCCCTGCTGAGCAGAGAACCTGGTGTGGGGCTCGATCCCAGGACCTTGAGATTATGACCTGAGCTGAAGGCAGAGGCTTTAATCCACTGAGCCACCCAGGTGCCCCTGAACTGTATACTTTAAAAGAGTAAATTTTATGATGTGAATTATACTTCAATAAAGTTGTTTTTTTTAATTTTTATTTTTTACAAGCAGCACACATGCATACTATAAAATATCAAATGGTTTCCTCACTATCTAGAACTTGTCTCCAAGGAAGTGGCCATCTCCCAGAAGGAACCACTATTAGCAGTCTGGTATGTATCCTCTTAGATAGTTCTGGTATGTATCCTCTTATGTGGATGGTATGTATCCTCTTAGTTTCTATACACATACAAATAAACATTTAAACAATACATACTGTTTTGGCAATTTACTTTTCTCACCTCACAAAATATTGTGGGTATTTTTATATATTAGTACATAGAAATCTACTTGATTTTTTAAAAATGCTTGCCCAGTATTCCATTGTATGACTATCCCCGAATTTAACCAGTCTAAATCTTACTAATGAGCATTTGGATTATTTCCAGTTCTTTGAAATAATAAACGGTGTTTTTTTTTTTTTTAAAGATTTTACTTATTTAGGGGTGCCTGGGTGGCTCAGTAGGTTAAAGCCTCTGCCTTTGGCTCAGGTCATGACCCCAGGGTCCTGGGATTGAGCCCCGAATCAGGCTCTCCGCTTAGCGGGGAGCCTGCTTCCTCCTCTCTCTCTGCCTGCTTCTCTATTTGTGATCTCTGTCTGTCAGATAAATAAGTAAAATCTTAAAAAGAAAAAAAAGATTTTACTTATTTATTTATCTGAGAAAGAGGTAGGGGGAGGAGCAGAGGGAGACGGACCAGCAGATTCCACGCAGAGTGCGGAGTCTAACACAGGTTCGATCTCACAACCCTTGAGATCATGGCCTGAGCCAAAATCAAGAGCTGCACACTTAACCGACTGAGACTCCCAGGCACGCCTAAACAGTGGGGTTTTTGGTAGTAAAGATTTTTATTTTTTTAAGTAATCTTTGTACCCAGTGTGGGCTTGAACTCGCAATCCCAAGATCAAGAGTCACATGCTCTACTGACTGAGCCAGCCAGGCGCCCTGGTATTATAAACGGTGTTGTTTTGAACATTGTAGAGCACATCTGTCATGTTTCAGCCTGTTCAGGACTTCTAAACAACTTTCCCAGGCTTGAACTTAGGAAGTCCATCTCTTTTGTAAACAGCACAAAACTACTTTTCCAGTCTTTCTTGCAGTCTGGTGATGCATGTGACCTATGTTCCACCAACCAGATTACTGCAAGACTCCCACTGGCAGTGAGCAAGGTGAGTGAGAGGATGTATGGTTAGCAGACCCCATTTTCTGGGGAAGGAAGCCCTGAGAGGTTTGAGCATTGCTCCTGGCTGCCTAGCCAATACAGCCTGGCCACCCTGGAGACTCTGCAAGCTATAATGTCCTTTAGTAAATCCCTTTCCATTAAAACATACCGGAGTAGGTTCTACTGTTTAGAATTAAGAATTCTGTCTGAAACAAACTCCCCTACACATATATATATATTTTGAACATTCGTACAAATATAACTCTATAAAATTCTAGAAATGGAATGGCCAAATTTTTTCTTAAATACATTATATCATTTTATATTTCTATCAATACTGTACGAATGTACCAATTTTCCTACACTGTTGCTATGTAATAAACCAGCCCAAAACTAAATTGGCTTGAAATAACGATGATGTATTTATTCCTCGTGATTCAGTGGATTAGATGGTCAGTATTTTTGGCTTGGGGTAGCTCAGCTGGGGAGAACGGATGGCTAGGCCTATCTCTCCATGTGATCTCTCACCCTCTATCAGCCTAGCCCAGGCTTCTTCATATGGTGATCTCAGTTCTCAGAGGCAAGAGAGGGTAAGCCCCAAAGTGTAAATGCTTTTAAAGCCTCTGCTTATTTCTTGGTTCTTGATGTCCCATTGACCAAAGCAAGTCACGTGCCCAAGCCCAAATTCAAAGTATAAGAAGCAGATTCAACTCTTCAACTCTTGATGGAAAGGGCTGTTTTTGCTATGGCCATATTTTAAATTTTTCACAGTTGGCCATGTAAAAAATTTTTGCTTTTTTAAAAAATTTATGGGTTTTAACACTGGCCATTTAATTTTTTTTTAATGGAATGGGTTTACCTTTATTTAATAACTTTCTATCCTTGATCATGGGTGCCACAATTCTCTTACTCTATTTCACGTGGACCTCTTGCACACGGAATATAACAGCCCATAGCCCATGTGCAGGGACTAATCATTAGTTTTCCAACAGAGCACTAGTAAACCACTATAGTAAATTATTTTCTGGAAGGAGTTCAAAGGTAAATTTGGAAATTCCTCATTAATTTCTAAAAAGTGAACAAATCAGTAAGCTTGAGTTACTGACTTAATACTTTTGATCTCCCAGTATGAAAAAAAACCCCAAAGAAATTAGTATACTCATAGTCCTAACACCCATGATTTTGTTACTTATATTTTTATAATCCACGACCCTAATTTGTACAACATAGCCTTATTTCTATGCTTAAATAGATTATATGCTCATCTTCAGTACTTTTATATATTTCTCATTTATTTATTTGAATTCTCTTAAGGACTCTTAATTCCTCACATGTTGGCACACCCACTACTCAACAATATTTCATAAGCATTAAACAGAAATGGTTTCTGCACCCATAAAATCTAAGTCTGTATTCTACACTCCCTCTCTTTTCTCTAATGATCTTCATTTCCTTGTCTATTTTTCTTTTTCAAAGGCTTTTATTTATTTATTTATTTGACAGAGAGAAAGAGAGAAAGATCACAAGTAGGCAGAGCAGCAGGCAGAGAGAGAAGAGAAGCAGGCTCCCCGCTGAGCAGAAAGCCAGATGCAGAGCTCCATCTCAGGATCCTGAGATCATGACCGGAGCCAAAGGCAGATGCTTAACCCACTGAGCCACTCAGGCTCCCCTATTTTTCTCTTCATTTTGTTATTTTCTCAAGCTTGAGGATCTCTGACAGACTTAAATTTTTACAGGATCTATTCTACTTCTCGGTGCTTTGATTGAGATTTTCATTGGTATAGTGGTTTTATTATTGTCTGTTTTCTTTCTAGGGCTCTAACAGTTCATTTTCCAACTGCTTCTGCTAGCTAAACTCTTTAGTCCCCCTGATCTTTTCTATTTCACAGCTTTACTGAGGTATAACTTACATATATCATGAAATTAATTCATTTTAAGTGTATATAGTTCAATGAATTTTAAAATAAATTTACAGAATTGTGCAATTATCACCATAATTCAATTTTAGAATATTACATCATTCCAAAAGATCCCCCTTCCCCAGACTGTTTATATTTCTTTGAACTCTTCCCACCTACCCTGTTAACTCTTCTCCTTAATTTTTTTTTTTTTTTTAACAGTGCAGAAGAGTACTCGCTGTCTAGGCTAATTCTTCTAAAGTATAACCTCCATCTGTTGTTTGCTTACTACTATCTTTTCCAACTTTTTTAAAATGGTAGTATCTAGTCACACATTAAATCTCCTTCTGCTTTAGTTCATCTTTATTTTTTTATTATTTTCATTTTTTTAAAGATTTTATTTATTTATTTGACACAGAGAGAGAGAGCACAAGCAGGGGGAGTGGTGGAGGGAGGGTTGGAGAAGCAGGCTCCATACTGAGCAGGGAGCCTGACACGGGGACTGATCCCAGCACTCCAGGATCATGACCCGAGCGGAAGGCAGATGCTTAACCAACTGAGCCACTCAGGTGCCCCTGTTTTGTTTTGTTTTTTTGAAAGATTTTATTTTTAAGTAATCACTATACCCAGCATGGGGCTTGATCTCACAACCGTGGGATCAAGAGTTGTATGCTCCTCCAACTGAGCCAGCCAGGTACCCCTTTAGTTCATCTTTAAACAAAAGCTTGAGGAAAAGAAACACGACTGGTAGGAAGGGTGACATGTAAGAGTCAATGTGGCAATCCAAAGTATGGGGTGATGCTCGGCATTCACTACAATAACCTAACCTAAGACAGAAGGAAAACAGACCATCTCAGCTTTTTATGGGAAAGCAGAACCTAAGTCACAGTTAAAGAGAAAAGAAATGGTAAAGATGTTTCTTGGTATCAGTCGAGGTGGTAAGGGAAGTAACCTCTAATGTAATTTTTAAAAAAGATTTTATTTATTTATTTAATTGACAGAGAGACAGTGAGAAAGGCAACACAAGCAGGGGGAGTGGGAGAGGGAGAAGCAAGCCTCCCACCGAGCAGGGAGCCGATTGGGAGACTCAGTCCCAGGACCTGGAGATCATGACTGATCAAGGACTGAGGCACCTAAGTGCCCCTCTAATGTAATTTACATTACATTACATAAATCTAAAGATATAAACTTGGGACTCAAACAGGAAGGGAGCTCTTTCTGATGAAGACTGAAGGGTGGATCAATCAGTTCCCAGGGGATATCAGTAATATGGACTAGCCAGAAAGACCACATGACTACAGACCTGGGATACACTCCACTGGGCTACTGGACAAATAGCTCTGTGAAGGCACAAGGTAGTGCTGCACCTGTCCCCAGTAAGGAGTGCTCTGAGGATGAAACAGGTACTTCTAGATACCACTGGGGCAGTGTAAACTGTGATACCCACTTAGAAAGCAATTTTAAAATGTGAATAAAGAGTTATAAAACTGATCGTTCAATTAACCAGTATCTCTTTGAAGAAACTTTTCTAAGGAAATTATCTGAAATTTAAGAAATTTATATGGGTAGGGTGCCTGGGTGGCTCAGTGGGTTAAAGCCTCTGCCTTCGGCTCAGGTCGTGATCCCAGAGTCCTGGGATCGAGCCCCACATCAGGCTCTCTGCTCAGTGGGGAGACTGCATCCTCCTCTCTCTCTGCCTGCTTCTCTGCCTACTTGTGATCTCTGTCAGATAAATAAATAAAATCTTTAAAAAAAAAAAAGAAAGAAATTTATATGGATAAAGATGTTCTCACAGCATTACTTATAATAGTGAAAAGTTGGAGACAACCTATGTGACTAATAGCAGGGAAACTGCTAGGATAAGCATGTCCATCCACACATACAATGACTACATAATTAATCAAAATGCAATTACCACTGTGATATTGGAACATAAATACATTAACTTACATAATATGTAATTACATAATTTGTTATATGTTAATCTAAGAAGAAAGACACAAAATTGTATGTATTCCATAACTGTAAAAAGATGCAGATAAAAAAGGCAAGGAATTCACAAAAACGGTAATAGTTACATTGAATTAGTGAGATTATGGGTAAATTATTACCAAATTTTCTTTCTTTCCCTTTTTCTTTCTTTTTTTTTTTTAAGAGGGAGAGAGCACATGCATGTGGGTGTGGTGAGGAACAGAGGGAGAGAATCTTTCAAGCAGTCTCCTCACTGAATATAGAGCCCAAGCAGGGTGGATCTCATGACCTGAGCTGAAACCAAGAGGCAGACACTCAACCAACCAACTTTGTCACCCAGGCACCCCAATTATTACCCAATTTTCATTGCTGCTATCGTATTACTTCCAAAGTTTAAAAAAAAACAAAGTTCACCTATTAGTAGTGAGAATGAATGTAATTAACTGAGGTAAGACAGCTTTAAGATTGCTTAACCATAGGGGCGCCTGGGTGGTTCAGTCAGCTGAGCGGCCAACTCCTGATTTCAACTCAGGTCATGATTTCATGGGTCATGGGATCAAGGCCTACATTGGGCTCCCTGCTCATCAGAGAGTCTTCTAGAGGTTCTCTCTCTCCTTCTGCCCCACTCCCTGCTAAGACACACATACTCTCTCTCTCAAATAAATAAATCTGAGGGAAAAAAAGGCTTAACCATAGGAAAAATTATCTATGAGATACTCTAAGTACTCTGGAAAACAAAGCACCTCCCCTATAGTAAAGAAGAAAAGAAAGGTGGTCATGGGCATTCTTTCTTTTTGGGAGAAGCTGTTTCAAGTCCCACTGCCCTAGATGGACAACTTTTCAGTACACAAAGAAAAGAGGTGAGAGGCTTCGGTCTATAGGTGTCTTCGGAGAACCTAGGATTAATCAAGCAACAACTGAGCATTCATTATATATAAGGTAGACTAATGCATTCCAAAAGACAAACACACATAAAAATGTGTCTCCTTCCGGTGGGTGGAAGAAAATCACTTCTGTGCATTTAAAGCCACCACATCCTGTGGGCTGCAGAGGATCTGAAGTATGTACCTGTGCTCCATGTAGCAGCTCAGGGGATCCACGCACACCGTGATGGCACCAATGGTGAAGGAGGACTTGACCTTTGAGTCTGGATGGGTCTGCAGGGCCTGGACAACATCAATAACATCTGTGTAGCTGGGGAGAAAAGAGAAGGATTAGCTTACTGACTGGGGCCGAAGAATGCTGAGGGGCTGAGTGAGCAAGGGTGGAAGGAAAACCACAAGGAGGAGCCTTGACTGGGTTCCTTGGGGTCACCCCACTTAATGATTTAGAGCCCCTCCCTGCCTCCCACAATGTTTCTGCATTGCCAAACCTCATTGTACTCCTAACTGTGTAAGAGTAAGTGGAAGAATCTCCCACCACTTCTAGGAGTAAAGGGAAGCCTGCAAAGGACCTGGGCGCTCTAAGGGTGGGACTTGGTGTCCTTAGGTCTGTTTTCCAATCATGTTAGGAGCTCCTGGGTAGGTCTACTTCCTTTAATAGCTTTTTCTCTCCTTCTGGAGAAATGGGGAGCATCAGGTACCCCTGTAGGTCAGTGGACACATGTCAAACCCCACCTGCATCTGTATTTCCTGCCTGGAACTCTATCCAAACTGCAGACTTCCAGAGCCAATAAATATTTTCAGTTAGAACTTAACATGTTCATGATTCAGTTTCCCATGCCTGTTCCTCCCAAGGCCTTGTTCTTCTCAGCAGAGGGGACTCCACTATTTTAGCTCCATTCTTTTGTTCGGAGTCATCACTGACCCCATTTTTTCTCAATTTTCAAAATATAACTAGAATGAGATTGCTGCTCACATTCTCCCACTACTACTGGATCCAAACTGTTACCATCTCTTGCACAGATTATCCCACAGCCTCCTCACTGGCCTCCCTGCTTCTGTCCCTGCCCAACCAGTTTTCAACAGAGAAGCTGGAAAGATTGTGCTAATCCCACCATGCTAAGCCACTGAGTGAGTGGCTTCCATCCCACTCAGCGTCAAAGCTTTTAAAGCCCTTACCGCAACCCCCCAAACCATCTGTGATCTGACTCCCACACCACTAGGAGTTTCTTCTCCTCCTATTCCTTCCCTTACCTGACTCTACTCACTGTGACCTCCTGGCTCTTCCCCGTACATGCCAGGCATACTTCCACACTGACACTCTCTGTCCCCTCTCCTTGATACTCTTTTCCTCAAATGTCTGCCAGGCTTGCTCCCTTCAGTTCTCTGCTCAAATGGCATCCTGAGAGAGGTATCCTCTGACTTCCTACAGCCTATATGACATAGCAACTCTCGTTCTGCACAACCTACCCCTGCCCCAATTCTTCCCCATGGCACTGAACAGTAGCTACATATACTGTTATTTTCTCATTTGTTTACAGTCCATCTTTAAGTAGTAACGTAAAGTGGTTGATGAATGGTGTAATCTGTGATGCCTAAGCAGGACAGATGAATGAACTGGATGTTCAGTCCTGGGTAGACTCTTGGCCACTCCAAGAAGGGGCCTCCATTCTTTACCTTGTAGAGAACATTTTCCCAACTGAACCAGCCTATCGCCAAAAGGTCAATTCCTATGGAGGGAAGGCAAATCTGAAGGCAGCCTTATTGATCATATGGGCCTGAGCCCTTGGGAAGCCAGGCGTGGTGGCTGGGGGGATAGGTACAGCCTGCTTAAGCCACTTTCTGAGTTCCTACAAATAACTCATCTGCAAAACAGCACTTGGCTTTATCCCAAACTACAATATTCACCACCCCCATAAGGTCTGCCTCTGGTCCTGACCATCTAGCAGTGCTTCAATCAAGAACACAGTGTATCCAGTTATAGAGCTCCCCCATGAGGGCTTGGCAGCCAGAGAGCTGTTAGAGTGAGCCCTCTCCTCCTGGTTTCTCCGCCTGCCTGGGCATGTGTGTGTATATTAGCACATGGGGTTCTTTCTCCTGGTTCTGCAATGTCTGGTTAGGCCTGGATGCAGAAGAGTCCCCCACACTGCTGGGCCTTATGCGCACCTGAAAGCAGGACTGACTAAAGCTTAAATACTGCCCCAAATCTCTTTGTGGTCACGTTTACCAGATTTAATTCTTCTGGTTAAGTCTCCCAGCCTTGCTCCTAAGTATTAGCTTTCCCCCTCTTCTAAAAGTAAATTTTGGAAGCTTTTTATTTTCCATGTTTGGTATGAGTCCAGAGACTCATTTCTTAGGGCAGAAGAGAACCAAAAGACTTACCAATCCTATAGATTTTGGTGATTTCAATACCATGGTTATCACTTAGAGAGAGTGGCTAGGGAATTCCCAGGTTTTCAGAGCATTCCATGTAATGGAAAAAGGCTGGAATGAAAATAGGCCCCAAAGTTTTTGGTGAGACCAGGGTATCTAAGTGATGCATCTGGGCATCGCAACCTGGAACTGCTGAAGCAAGAGAAGAGGTTCTTGGTGTCACTCACTATGCTTGCTGGGACGGGGAGGCTGCTAAACCCTCCCTCCCTCCCCAGCCCTTGCCTGGTAATCATCCTGGCTAGGGCCTCCAAACGGGGAGGGGGGGGGGCAGCCCTTACTACAGAGGAAGCACACTGCTCCAGCTACCAGAGCTTGGACTTGACCATTTTGGCTAAACTGCCTCAAATGTATGATGAAAGCAAAAAACAAACAAACAAAAAACCCTGGCTTTTCATGTTTCCCTCTTTCTTGTCAGTTCTCTCTTTATTAAAAATAAAAGCAAAACAAAAAACAAAACAAAACCCCAGCAGGACTTTAACTTTCTTTCTTCCTAAACAACAGATACCCTATTCAAGTGTCTTTTGGCCTGTTTTATGTTTGCAACTTAAGCCTACAATTTGGGCAAGTGTTTTAGATTAATTCAATTTTTATTTTGAGACAGACTTTGTTTTTAAATGTTTTAAATAATTTAAAGAATGACTTTACAGTATTCTGGAGTATGAAGAAATACAATCCACTAAATTTCTTAAAAATTAGTATTTTAAAATTCAGATTTCCTCAGTTTTGTGTGTGTGTTTGTAAGTTCCAGACAATTCTGTCACCTGTGTAGGTTCCTATATCCACCACCACAGTCAAGACACTGAATAGTTCCACCACCACAGTCAAGACACTGAACAGTTCCACCATCACCAGGATCCCTCGTTCCGCCTTTTCTACAACCATGCCCACCTTCCTCCTGCTTCCCACTCCCATCCCTAACTCTGGGCAACCACTATTCTGTCCTCCATTTCGAAAATTTTATCATTTCAAAATATATTGATTTTAAAAACAGCAACTCCACTGGGTATCAAAGGTCAACACCACTACCCCACTGCTGCAGTAAAGCCAAAGGGAACCAGGCCACTCTAGGGGCAAAAGAAAACCCTGCCTTACATCATCACATTCCCCCAAGAATCCTATAAATGAAGATAAAAGCCACATTTAGAAAATACAATTCTCAATTTGAGAAGCCTCTAGAGTCTCCCTTTACTGGCAACCTCTCAATACTGGGCTCAAAGGTCCAGCCCCAAAGGAGATGGTCATGCAAAAAGGAGGCTGCCAAGAGCTCCCTGCCGAGCCACAAGAGAATGGGCCCTGTTTGTAAGAGCAGTGTCTTAGTGAGAGCCATAGCACTCAGCTGATATTTCCACTTGAGTCCTTCAGGAAGTCTGAGATCTCTAGCATCCCAGGACTGTGACTAGGCAAATGCTGGGTAAGAGCACACGAATGGTCTAGCTATACACTGTCACTGCCATCCAGAACAGCTGGGGCAGCTGACACTTTTGCAGATGAGTATTGTCAGAGACAAGGGGTCAACGATGCTCTCTCAAGTGACGGAAGATTGCAATGCCCTCAACTACACAATGTCAAACTGCCGAATTTGACTCCAGGTCCACACCCACAATGACCCTCAACTTTGGCAGGGGCTGATCCATTCCTTTGATCATTAGAAGCAATGGAAAACCAGAAGAAAACAAGTGGTTCTGGGGTGTCTGGGTGGCTCAGTCCATTGAGCGTCTGACTCTTTATTTCAGCCCAGGTCTTGATCTCAGGGTTGTGAGTTCAAGCCCTGCACTGGGCTTGGTGCTGGTCATGGAGCCCACTTTAAACACACACACACACACACAGACACA